>DWHP01006193.1:0-11535 GCA_018247895.1 Parnassius honrathi | reverse complement strand
GTTGACCACTGTCCGTCAACACAAATGGTGCATAATTGCAGCACGAATGAGTCGGTTCGACCGGGGAAGAAGCACGCTCTAACAGAATACCAGTATAAAATAGCAGCTGAATGCTGTTGGGTTTCGTATGCTGAGAGCAGATAACCCTAGACTCTTTTTACTGCAAACGGGGCATTTCATCTTATAAACAAAAAACTGAACAAAGTGTATAATTTTTCGGTCTTGCTAAAAAGTTTTACACTTATTTGTTTTGTAAAACAGAAGATAATATTACAGAATATGGTAGAAATTTAGAAAGCTTACAATTTTTGTGTGACATGTGACAATTTCACAAAAGAAATAAGTTACAAAACATACTTAAACATATCGTATCAGTATTTTTATCGTCCATCTTATATACTCTCGTGTATCATGGTATAAGTCCATCGTTTCCAGAAAAAATCATCATTCCATCGTATATTTCCTCATTGGTGACAACGCATTTGGATTTTGGACATTAAAACTTTAGGCATTAAACTGTGACATTGCCGCGTCTACATACAACGATACTTTGTCGGGTCATCTACGGTATTTACGGACTTTCACCTTTTCGTCGAGTTGTGCTTTCACAGGTGGCTCATTTGACGATAACTGCTTAGTTATAATGGTTTTCTATTATTAAAATGACACACATAAACTAAAAGTTAATTAAATACGATGAATAAAACCAATTAAGTTGTAATGTTTGAGTAAACATACGCGCTAGAGCCACGTAACGCCATAAAATAAATTAAAAAGCAATAAATACCACTTCATTGCCACATTAAAAAAATCTAGGCAATTTCAGGTGACTCAGCTTGCACGGGCTATGCAACTTGCTTTTTGCTTGCACATAGCATTGCCCTGCGGAATAAAGCCGGATACAGTCAGGTTTTTTGATTGCGTGTCCGGCCAAATTAAACGTTGACCGGACTGTTCGGCTTTTTATATTCGACCATTTTTTACATTTTCATATACTTACATACATAATACCGCAATTATTGATATTAATACTATAATGAGTATTGCATGATTAATAATAAAGAAGACTGATTTGTTCGATTTTACTGTTATTTCATTAGAATTTAAGAAGATTTTATGGTAAATAATAAAAAGCATTGTTTTAATTTAAAAAAAGTTATCATAAGGCTACAAAGTTATTACTAAAAATAGCCGGCTAAGTTCGCTGGTCCATCCGGCTTTTCGACTTTAAGACCTGGCAACCCTACTTGCCCAGGACTGCGATCCTATGAAACACTGGTTATCAGGCCCTATTTATATGGGCGTCGTGAGAGTTGCGGACTACCCATGCCATAACAGACCACTAAAGTCCACTGCTGGACATAGGTCTCCCAGAGATATTTGCCATAGTTGCCACGGCACCAAGTGGTAACCAAACCAAACCAAACCAAACATCGATATGCATGTGCTACGCACTAGATTTCACATTCCGAACACTCACTATGTCAAACTGAACTGTACTGCAATCCGTACACCTGTTATTGTGGCTTCAATATTCATGCAGTGCGGAGCGGCGCTAATAATAATTTTATATTAAATTAGCACATATGTAAAATAAACGAAAATTAAAAGAAATGTACTCGATTAACAATACAATCTAAATAAACAATTATTTATTATGACAATTTTCGCTATCAACTGCGCATGCGCGACTCTACTGTTTCCCGCGCATACGCGGATACATAGTAGGGCACATTTTTTGTTTGGAATAACTTCTCTAGTACGTGGTACATATAACTCAATGGCGAAAACACTAATTTTTCTTCATTTTCAGGCAGTAGTTTACTTCTTTTCTTGTAGACAATCCCAGCTTCAGAGAATAGATGCTCTGAAGAATAAACACTACTTCCTGCCCGGGCCAATACTTCTGCCCGTAGAATACTATAATACATACATAATAGAACGGGGGAGTGGCCGGAGCCCGTGTAACCACTAAAATGCCACTAACACGTTAATTTACACGTATAAATGTCAAAACGAGATGTGTTTCGACGTTACAATCGTTTCCAAATTTCGCACGCAAATTATTTAGAAAATGCCAAATTGCATGCTATTTACAAATAAATATGTATTAAAATCCGTCTGTCAACACAGTGAATCGGGTTTGTGGTAGTGATTAACTGATAATACGACGTAATTGCTTGTATGTGTGCTCCCGGCGACGCCTATCTTCGCACAAAATAAGATTGTGACAGACCAAAGACAGCCATTCTATTATACATTATAGTATTCTATGATGGTAAATATTCAACTTATGAGGCAACTATCTTAATACTGTTGTTTCATATGGTGAGTGTAGAGAACCAGAGACCCTTATTACTGGATACAAGGTATTCCACCTTAGTCTTCAGAAGTGACAACGTATTTGCGTTTTGATTCTTAATCAAGGATGCATATAGATGTCTACGGGCCACAGCATCCACTTGCCATCGGGTGGTCTGTGTGATCACTTGTCACCCTTATTCTGTAAAAAAATTCTATGGTTGTCTATTAAGTTAATAACACTTGAGTAGTAGTAAGTTAGTAATACTTGAGTAATCTTTTTTCTGTAAAATTTTAGTACTTATATTAAAAATACTTTATGAGAAACCTTCGAAACTCAACAAACTCTGAAGACAATGAAATTAACTTTTCATTTAGTTATACGCTTCGCTTCCCTTCTATTACGAAGAAAGCTAAAAGTACGTAGGCTAAAACAAATCGAAGACATTCACCCTAAACGCAAACTGAGAACACGTCAAAAGCACACCACATCCAAATTGGCTGTAAATTAAACTCGTTTATATTTGGCCTTGTAAAATAAAATGTATATTTTTGCATAGTACGAACACGAAGTGGAGCAGCTGGGCTTTATTATTACACAACTTATTACACAAGCCACACTGATTAATATTTGTGAATTAGTGTTTAATTACATGTAAAACTGGTTTTGGTAGTCATAAATTTAAGAAATATAAAGAAAGGGGAAGAAATACGGGAGTGGTTATCGAACAACACTGCTTCATTCCGAATATAGTGAAAAAAATTTTCGTTTTCGAGAAATTTCGGTTTATTTGTTATTTTTTAAGTTGTTATTAAGAAGACGCTCCTACCCATCCTCCGGTTTGCTGCCCTCTGTCGCCTCTTACGACACGAATGGGACGATATGGGGTAGTGGATATTCTTACAACGCAATTACACTGTATGTGAACCAATTTCGAACATATTTTTCTATTAAATAGGTGGTCACCTTCAGCGGTGGTTCCATGAAAATGTGGAGAAAAATTCCAACCTCAAAGATTGCAGAATAGGAAATAAAGAGTTTCAGTAACCATTTCAACAAATTTACACCGAGCATTTAGCATCTGAGCTTATTGTGGCTAATAAAAATCACAATATAAAATCAAAATTTAATTCCTTCGGAATCTGAAGTGTTCTCTACTTTCAATGAAAAATAATTCATACAAAGCTGGGCCAAAAGATTACGAGTGAAATATGGAACTGCATTCTCGTTGCTCTGTCAGTTTTGATAAATCTCCTTTACGGAAAAAGCTGGTGCTCTAACATATAATACTTTGAATTCTTTACTTCAAAGTATTAAGCGTAACCAAAATCTTATCAAATACATTTTTGAACATTTATGTTTAATTGAGTTGACTTGAGTCTTAACTAAAAGCATTTTGATTGTAGATAACAAAAAAAAACATTACACACTACATTTTGATTGTAGTTAAAAAGTTAGAAGTTACTTTGAAAGTTAATAATTTTCAAAGCGGAATTAGTAAATGTAAACTGACGTTATAGATTTCGATCCGATTTTGAGAATGGGACTTTTCATTAGATCTCCACGATTTGAGGTCCTAGGAAACCGTTCCGACTGTTTCAGACTGGACGTCCGGCTTTGTGTGTATGTATATATCTTTGTAAATTAAGTAATTTTGTCGTACGATATCTTTAGCATGGATCAGCCGATCGAGATGGGCGACACGGTTTTCGAAAGTGTTCGTTGAGACCTCGAGCTGATTAGATTTTCAAGTCAATCCAAGCAGCTGTTTCAAAGATTTTCAAAAAATAAAAATCAAACTAAAATTTTTCTTTAAGTTTTTTCTGAATAACTTCCAAAATATTTAATTAATCAACTCCAGACATCAATAACACTTTTTGGTACTTAAAAAACTGCGTCAAATGCCGCCAAGCAAGTCGTCAGACCGAACGACGTATTCAAAAATTATATCCATTTACGCATCTCAAATAATCGAGTCAAAAAATTAGATAGATATTTCGAGCGTAACGCTCGAAAATATGCGGGAGGTTCCAGTGATGGCCAGCAGGTTCAAACGTTTTTCAGATTTTTTAATAGACGTAAGGGCGACAAAATAAGTCGGTGAAAGGGTAAGTATATGCTGTGGCCGAGAAGCATCTACATTTACCTTCGATTAACAATCACAATTTAGGTTGTAATCTCTGAGGACTAAAATGGAACACCTCGTTACACGTAATCAAAAAAAAGTTTATCGCAAAGTAAAATAACTTTAGCCTCTAGTTTATACAGAATTATAATATTTCAATCTGACATTTTCATTTTCGCCCCTGAAGTATATAACTATTTAAATAAAAAAATATCAAAACCAGTTTACAATGGATACATATACGGATACAGAGAGATACAAGAAAACAAAATTGAATTGTAAACCTCTAACTTTTTAAAAGTCGGCAAAAAATAATTTGCAATATCCGTGAGCATTGACTTCGAAATGTGAATTATTTTATTATTTTCAGATCCTCATAATAAAAAAGTAAAAGTCGACTTACTTTTGCTTATTATTAAAAGATTTTTATGGATATTCAAAGTGAAATGCTTATATTTAGTCCGACAAAATAACCTTATACACTAAGTCTTACGTGGCGTGGAAAAAGGCTTTCTTCAATGCCACTTTGTATTGTGGACATTCCTAAACTTGCTCTAACTGTGCTACTGTATTTAAAAGCTCGTAAGTAGGAACATTTAATGCTTTGAAATACAATCCAGTAAAATTTTATGACTTGTGAAATCAATATTAAGATTAGTTCTGGTAATATTGGTTATTTTAATAGTTATTTGAATATAGATGATAAACGAGCACACAGTTCTCCTGAAGGTAAGTGGATACTGCGGCCGGTATACGTGTCTACCTTGATGATGACGTGGTAGCTCAGATGATTTGCGCTCGCTGCTCACTGTAAATTCCCCAATAAGCGAGCAACCCGGGTTCGATCCCCGCTGGCACCAATGACATTGTTAGCTTTAATTTTAAGTCCTGATTTACCACGTGCTCGGCGGTGGAGGAAAACATCGTGAGGAAACCTGCATGCCGGAGAAATAAGAATAAAAATATTATTTCGAAAACATGTGACGTTCGCAACACACATTGGAGCAACGTGGCGGACACTTCCCCGTTCTAAAACCCTCTCGGAAATAAAAGGAGGCCTGTGCCTTGCAGTGGGACGTATATAGGCAGTAATTTTGCTTCAGTTTACTTCACAATAGCTTTACAACTTTGCAGTCATCGTCATATCCTGTGCACACGTAATCCATTAGGTGTTTCCAGCTTCAAAGCCCACTGAATATTATATAAAATAAAGAATATTTACTGATTTGGTTCACAACGGAACAGTATTTTGACTTATTCTAAGGGCATATAAATAGAAAAAAATGGCTTTGATATTTAATTTTGCATTCTTAATTCTACTCGCATATCCACACATTTGTCAAAGCGGGTTGATAAGTAAATTTTTGTAATGAAATTTGCGTAAAATAATTTTGGAGTCACTTAGGTTGAATATAAATTACGCGATCGTTTGTATTTTATTTTTATTATGCAACTATTTTTATTAGGTGATTATACTACTGTTAAACCTCATATCTCAATAATGTTTACATCATATACAGGTAATTACGAATTTGAAAAAATCGTTTAACCGTTAGTTTTATTTCTTTTAAATTATTTTTATAGAACACACAGCCAAATGAGCGATTACCTTGAAACTTGACGAGTATTTTTCTACCAAACAGTATTCGTCACGTCTGTGAATATCATATCACCTTTTTAACTTGATGACTAAATGACACTAAATCTGATAACACTGCATTTCTTACGCGACAGTCCTGCTACCTAGTACCGAAACTGTGTAATTTTATTGCGAACACTATCGCACCTGAACCGAAGAAAATTAATATGGCAGGAAACTCCGTTGGAAAAGGTGGCATTGTATGGATGTATGGATAACATTGAAGACATTCTGTTAAAATCGAGTAAATAAGATACATTCAAAGTAACAGTAGATAATCAGATTATTTTGAGTTGTCTACTCTTCCAAACTTATTGCACGCTGGAAATCAGAACTGTTGCGAATACAAAAAGAATCTTTTGACATTAAAAAATATATTTGCGTTCTGCACTCATTTTAAAATCGATTTAAAAATGTAGAACGCTAATTGGTCAGAAATTAAGCTGAAGATATTAAAGTTAGAAATAAATGCAGCAGATGCTGCTCGTCAAAAATTTAGACGGACCAATACCAAGTGTTCTCGTTGTCTCAATTTTGATAGTCATGTTAGTTTTTCAGACTTACTTGCTGCTTTGCCAAGGATTTGCGTGGCTTTTACTTCAAAAACTATCAGCGGTCAATCAAGCAATGATTCTCCAGAAAATTCCAAACTTAAATGTTTTGTTCAGTCGCCACATAATAAATTATCGCCCTTTAGGGGTCCAGAATTAAGATTAATTCTATAATAAATAATTCGCTTAACTACGATCCCACCTGATGGTAAGTTGTGATCTAGCCTAAGATGGTGAAGCACACTGCAAACCTATTCACTCTTGCCTTGAAGACACCCACACTATGATCGGATGGAAAGTCAGAAGCTGGCAACTTATTCCACTCCTTTGCTGTACGCATGATGAACGATGTAGCAAACACTTTGGTTCAAATGCGTAGTAAGTCAACAACGAAAGGGTGGAACCTGGCCGAACGTCTGGAAGTCCGACGGTGGAAGGGAGAAGAAGGAATAAAATTATGCGATTCCTGCGCACACTCTCCGAAATGCATCCTGTAGAAAACCGAAAGACTGGCTACTTTGCGCCTGTGTTCGAGGCTGGTAAGATTGGTTTTAACCAAATTCGGGTCACTAATAAGCCTCTTAGCACGCCTTTCTATTGTGTCCAAAATCGCTAGGTGGCATTTTGCAGCACCAGCCCATATATTGCAGCAATACTCCATACACGACCGGACTTGCGCTTTATATAAAGTAAGCAGCTGACCCGGCGTAAAGTATCGCCGCACCTTTGCAAGGGTTTCTAGTTTCTTTGCAGCTGCTTTATTACGACTCAATAAACCGCCCTAATTTCAGATTTGAGGATACCTCAACCCCTAACAACTGGAGGCAGTCGGTGTATTCCAGTGATACATTTCGGAAAGAAGGACGAACTGGCTCCTTTTTACAGTGAAGAGACACGCTTGTGTTTTGGAGGCGTTGAATTTCACAAAATGGCGTCGCACCATTCGAATCCTACCTGTAATGTAAGATTCACACCCTCTACCATAACTTTTCGTTCGGACTGGATTTGATCCCGACTGGCTCGAGGACTTGGTTAGTATCTCTCCACAACTGTGCTGTCGTCTGCGTACCCATAGATACTGGGCATAAGCAAATCCTTAATCTGCAGCAGGAAGAGAGTTGCGAAGAATACGAACTCCTAAGAAACACCGGCGTTAATCGCCCGAGGATCGGAAGAACCGCCATCGACGACAACCCGAAGAGACCGTTCACTCAGAAAGTCATTTACCCAGTTATTCAGATTAGGAGATAACTGAACGTTGGAAGCTTATGCCAAACTCTGTCATAGGCTTTCGAGACACCAAGGGAAACAACAAGTGCCTTCCCAGTGTTCTCGAGTGCCTTGCCCCATACACGTGTAGCATACGCTAGAAGGTCCCCAGCTAACCGATTTTGGTGAAACCCGTATTTCCAGTTACTGAGAAGGTCATTCTGTCCTCCTTTTCCTTCCTTCCTTTTTTTGGGAACAGGATGCACGTTGGCTGGCTTCTAGGATTTTGACACTATTCCAGTCCTAAATTAGAGGCGGAATAAGCGTGTCAAAGGATACATCTTTAGAACTATAGCTGGTACGCCATCTGTTCCACTAGCTTTATTCACTTCTAGACACTGCAAGGTTTTAAGAACCTTCTTATTTGTGATACGAACCTCTGACATAGATGTCCCGCAGTGAGGTAATTTAGGTGAAACGTTGTTGCCACTGTCTAGACGCAAATTGTAGGCAATTAGAGACGCGAACAAGTCCGCTTTCTCTTTAGTCGTATGTGCCAATGCGCCATCTGGTTTTATCAGCGGAGGCAGTGTAAGCCGACAGAAGTTTGTCTCGACTGCTTTGACAAGAGATCAAAAAACTCTAGTACCAGATGGTCTGGCAGAGGACTTTGCGCCAATATGTTCAATGCGATCGAGACTGGCTTTCCGTAATGCTTTTTTGTAGGACTTTGCAGCCTGGTTGAAAGTTCTCTTCTTGGAGCTGATATCCGTAGCTTTGTGGTTTCGAGTTGCAAATCAGGATAGGTACGCTAAATGCTTGCATTTTTCAGCTTAGGCGTATTCAGCGTTAAACCATGAGCGAGCTTTGCTACCGTTGTATCTAATCCCAATAAGCTGTCTGAAGAATTGTTCGATTTTGTACCATAGAAATCAAAAACACAAAAATAAAAAAAACTAGCTTCTTCGATGACACTTAAAACGGCTAGATTCTCAAGACGAAAGGAACCATTGTCGGTTCTCATCAGGTCATCTTTTTGTAATTTTTCTCTTTGTCTTCCAAAAAGACGTTAAATTTTTTCAGCTCATCATATGATGATGTATTATTTAAATTTTTATCGTCCGTTGCACCTATTTGTTGATTTATTGTTGTACCTAACTTGAACTTTTTTTACAGAAATGACGCATTATTTCTGTGAACATTAGAATTTTGTTGGGAGTAGTGGTGCTGGGATTAGTGTGACAGGATTAGTGCACACAATTGAGCGAGGGCGGGAGGTGCTCTTCAAACTAAGACACGTTATTATATTGAGCGGATTTGTGCGAGGTAATTCTTACCAACTTTACGAGTAGCATTAGAATATTATTTTTTGTTTATCTGTTAACTATTACTATGAATACTATATAACGTTGATATAAAGTGCGCACATATCTCACTTAGAAGTAAATAGTATCTCAAAAGAATTGTAATTATTTTTTAGATTTTCAATTTCTCTCAATATTTGCATCATTTCCGTTATCAGCAAATTTTATTATTTTGATGATTTCTACTTCCTATTTTCTAGCGAACTTTGATTTCGGTTTTTATCTCATTGATACTACGGAGAAATAGCAGTCGCTTAAATGGAATGTGTAATTGAGGCTGTTCTTCGTAGGCACGGCGAGCTGGAATTTCGGACGTGCCTTCCTGAGGAGACGCCGCAAAGGGGTGACTGGCACTGGTGAAGTTACGGATGTGTGCGAAAACGTTCCTATAGTCCTATTTATATGCGGCGAAGTTGGAACAACGGGGGCCTACGTGGGTGCGAATCATTTTACTCTTAACAAAATCTGTCACCATGCACTATACACACGTAGCTAGTTACCAATATAAGGAGCCGAAGAGCTACTCTTATTACAGATTGAGAGGCTTTCATTTTAGTCCTCTAAGGTGATAACGAATCTATGATCCTTCAGTGTTTAAAGTTGATTGTGGTTTATGGGATGTAATTAAGACTTACTATGCAATAGACTTGTGTCACTACGCTATAGATTTTGCTCATTTGTCACTTAAATATAATGTAAAAAGATATAACAGGCTGTGATTCACATCTAGAACTCATTACCTCAACGTTCAATGTATTATACTAATCAGTGTATAAGGAAGCTTAAGGTAGCTGAGCGAATTGTGGAATGTCTGTTACGTGTTTGAATCGTGTTTGTGTAATTACTTGGAATTATTGCAATTCCGTGGGTTGTAATAAATATATCAGTCATTCATTATAGCCTATGGAAAGTCGACTGCTAAATATAGGCCTCCTTTGTCTAATAGAAAATATTTGCCATGCTTGCAACGCTTGGCAGACTGGTTGGCAACAGCAGTTCTTTATTCGTTAGTTGTTATTAGGAAGACGCTGCTGCCCATCTCCTGGTACGTTTTCTTCCGTCGCCACTTACGAAACCCATGAGCCTTACACAAGTATCCACTACCCCATATCGGCAGTGTTGCCATACGGTCTACATATAGTCTTGGAGAATGAATACGAACGTGCACATAATCAGAAATGAAATGAAAGACATTCTTAAAAGGGTTCACAACATTTTATTGCACTGTGTAACAATTGTAAAAGGATGATTATGTCAACACTATGTAGAATCTCAGAAACTATGGTTATACCCTTTTCAAATTTATAACGAACAACTTTTGCAAATTATTGAAAAAGCAATCTAACATTTACCAGATAAGAACACGACCTGAAAATACATATAAAAGCTACTTTGGCCACCGCTTAAACACATTACATTATTAAAACTCGTGAAAAGTACAATTTAAAGAAACTTAACTTTTTACATCAATGATCGTCATCACACGACGTTAAAAACACTTTAGATACATCAAAGTTAGCAATGAATACTCGAAGTATTTATCCGAGACTAGCCGTGTAGTGGTGGTATAAGAGGACCCATCACCCCATTTGATCCCGTAGATGTCGTAAGAGTCGGGTTCCGATATATGGCGGTATAGTTAACTCTTTGACACCAGACGTGAATTATTTACACAGACCGGCGACGGGCGGCAGCTTCAGACGTCAGTTACTGCAATCGTCAATCCGCCCGCAAGCGTGACAATGAGGGTACTCACGACTTTATCTGCCACCAGAAGAGCGCCGCTTTGGATTAGATGAATTAACCTTTACTTTTTGCATACAAATTAACTTCCCCGCTATGAAATCTGTCAAATACACCTCATTTTTAAGTGGCACCTGTTAGCAGAAAAAGTCGTGGATACCCTCATTAGACTGGAATTGCATTGCGTTATATATCTGCATAGTAACGGACACAACGCGTGCATACGCGTACAAACACAAGCAAAGAAAAGAAAGTATAGATTACAATTTCATAAGAAAAAGAAGGAAGAAAGTTGGGGTTTTAAATTTAAATTTTAATTGGTTGCATATTTTCATTTGATATTATGATCAAACAATACCAAGGATAAAATGATTGACACGCTTTAATATTTAAACGTTATTTAGAGCTATAATATAACTTCACTTAAATTGAATTAAATTAATTCTAAACATTTAAATCGAATTAAATTACATTTGATAAACTACGACATCAGGACGTCAAATACCTGTTAGATGGACATGATTGCTGCAAAGCATCTGAATCGTCAAGAATTAAACAGAAGTTATGCAAATATAATTAAACGCTATCATATTGGTTATAAT
>DWHP01006192.1:0-11535 GCA_018247895.1 Parnassius honrathi | reverse complement strand
TATATATATATATATACTGACAAAATATCTTGGCCTTTTTGTCGACTAGACTTACCATTCTCTAATATTTTCATAGAGAAAAGATATAATTAGAAATAGTGCATGAGCATACCTCACAAAAAGAAACGGAATAACTCATGTATTTTTGTTCAATTATTACAGCCCACCACAAGTCTACTGCTGAAAATAGACCAGCCCATCATTCATTCATATTCATTCATCATCATTCCACGCGGACGAAGTCGCAGGAACAGCTAGTAGTAAATAATATTTGAGCAAGCGGTGACTTCATTAACAATCCTTATGGGTAAGTTAAAAGCATCCGTTGAAGAAAGAATAAGTTTATCGGAAAAATTCGAATTTATAAGGAAGTCATTAAGATAATAATAAAAATGCTTGCGCATAATTGTGTATCGTTAAGCCCTCAACTTCAACTTTTTTTTGATAAATTCAAAGGAATAAATTTAACAAAAAGAAAATTACAAAAAAGGTCAGTTCACACCGCGAAGAGACGCGACACGATGCGGCGCGCACTTTTTAAGATAGTAGTACAAAATATAACTTTATTACAAAAAAGATACACAATTTATTAAGATAATTCGAAAATACACCCCGGCGTCGCGCTACGCCGTGCTGCGCCTCGAGATGCCTCGCGGCGTAGCGCGGCGCTTCACAACGCAGCGATGCTTCGTCAGTAGGCGCAGCGTGCAAGAGCGGCGCTACGCCTAACGAAGCCGTGTTTCTCAGCACGACGCGATGTCGTGCCACGAGACGCAGCTTGAAACCGTCGTCGCAACGACTTGTCTACTATTTTCCGTCCAGATTTCGTGTAGAGTTGATGCAGTTTAGTCGAGCGCTCGAGTGAAATTTATAATAATAGACTGGGATCTTGTTACAATCGGACTTCTTGCAGAGGAAAAAGAGGAAGAAGAATACAAAAATAAAATTAAAAGACATAGAAGCAGTAAAAGTAAAACCTTCAGAAAACTAAATTTCGAGAGAATGACACGGACGCAAAGTACCACGAGTGGGATAATAATGTAGGGTTTATTTATTACAATATTGTTACCAATGATTTCTTATATTTTACGCCAACACTACACATTGATTAAAACTACTTTTACGGATTTTATTACATCAGATTTGACAGACCACAAAGCCTTACGAAGGAACATCGATTCCTACCAAGGATGGTTACGTGAGGCTATTGAAATTCAAAAACGTGCTTGGGGTTCTATAATTAACATAATAAAATTAAATAAAGTTAAAACTAAACCCAAGCATACCACTGCAAGGCTTTAAAGACACAGTAAGTTCACTTTGCGTAGATCGGACTGTCCGTTCCGGGTTACTGAGCTTTCAAATTATAATGATAAGTCACAATAAAGTGAAAAACGAGTTAACAGTTCACTTGGAAGTATGTGGCTTCAAACAAATAAAGCTACAGATACGATGTCTCACTTCAGGGAATAAAGATATGTTTCCCTGCCTGTAATCATACTAGCTCTATATACCCTTCAGACTGGCACAGCTATTTGGCACCAGGATACCTATTTCTGTGAGAGAGGTATCTATGCAAACAAACTCCACCAAAATATATATCACCTAAAATAAAACATGCTAATGATTTGTGAGTCACGAAACTGTTTGGCGATCAGACTTACAAATCACTACCGCGTAGTGGCGGTGAAAGTATATCCATTACCCCATACATCCCGTAGATGAGAAGGGACAGGGGAAAAATTTAAGAGATGGGCAGTAAGCATCTTTTTAATGACAACTAAAATACAACAACTGTGCGGATGCCCACTCACCTGTCTAGCGTAAAAACTATGGCAAATATCTCCCCCGTGAAGCAATCCATGGGGAGGCCTATGTATAGCTGTGGACTTTTGATGGGTTTTATCGTTAAATGTGGACTTTTTTTTAAAGAACAAGGGTGACAAACGAGCACACAGTCCACCTGATGATACGTGAATGCTGTGGCCCATAGACATCTACATCTATCCTCGATTAAGAATCAAAACGCAGATGCGTTGTCACCCCTAAGGACTAAGATGGAATTCCCCGTTTCCAATAAAAAGTGTCTCCGGATCTCGACACTCACCATACGAAATCAGTATTAAGCTGCTATTTTACGCTGATATTCTGTGAGAGGATGGTCCTTCCCCGGTCTAGCCGACCCATTCATGTTAAAACCATATAGCTGCAGCGTGGCTCTACCACGTATCAAAAGTAGTACAAATTAGTGCCGCCAAATACGTTATTTACATCATGACAATTTAAGTGTTCGATACCACTGCACTCGACAATTAGGGCTCAATCACCGAAATAATCGAAGAACGCATCGAACGTTACCGAATCAAAGTACGAAGCGCGTGACCAACGCGAATTTCGAACATATGTCCGCACAGACCCATCCATGCGTCCGCGGCGAAAGTTACTAGGAGCCGGCCGATGGAAGTGAAAGTGTGTATCAGACGAAAGCAGTTGGACCACTGCTTTCATGTCAATTCGGTTTAGATGTCCTTTCCTTTGGTAATGTTAGCATTGAACCGGTATAGTTATACGTATAATTTATCCTGATTAAACACCTTACTTATGAGTACGAAATTGAACAATATATTATTTTAGAAGTTTCAGTTTGTTGTATTTAATTCAGCAAAGAAGGAACAACTGTGTTCCGATCACAAGAAAAATGAGAGGCATTATACAGTGAAACTGAACAACTTTTTTTTAAAGTCAAACAATATTTTTGTGCTGTTACAACTAGTTAACAAATTCGCTAACAAACGTGACAGACTTGACATTCAATGCTATTAATCTCTCATTTATTAATCAGCCTAGTTATTCAATGACTCCCTTCCTAAATTTACAAAGGAAATATTAAGCACTGTTGTTGAACTCTCATATTAGTCACTGGTCCAACTGATCTTTTTGATATTTAATCAAGTATTATATTTAACTTCAGTTTCATATGCTTTAGCATCATTTCATATTTCATGAAATTTGGTTTATACTATGTTAGTGCTATATTATCATTATAGTATACTATGTTGGCGACCCGCAATATAATCAGATACATACCTAAATAAATAAATTCGCTTCATTTCGAAAAATGAGCGTCCTCCAGTGTAATGGTACGATTGCGTAACTTTGGTGATAATCGTTAGAGGTTAGCCACTTAGAAGCACTCACATATGCGTTATTTTGATCTTATTATAACGATAGTCTTTTGTAACTTATAAATAAGATATTCAAATAAAATAGACATCGGCTCATAAACTGACTGATGCATTTACAAAATACAACGAAACGGAACGTCAAAACAAAGCCATCCACAATGCCCACTAGAGTTATAAAATCGCGCTGCAGCTCGTCACTATCGTTTTATTTACTTTCTGCGTACTATTCCTAGTTAATGTTAGTCATAAGAAAACGTAATGCCTCGACGTTTCAGCCCATGCACAATTGGGACCCACTCTCAAAAACAGAAGTCTCTGCTCTATTACCTTGTTAAGAATCTAGAAAAGGCTAATGGACTGAGAATGAGCGACAGTATGAGCTCTTACTTTACTCTGCATTAGCGATACGATAACGATATTAAAACACTAATCGCAATAAATCGCCGAATCCAAATTAAATAAAAACGCTAAATCGTAATGCTCGCAAAAGAACGCCTAATCCTATCAAGGTCGCTTCCCTAGGCTATTGAAATTTAAAAATATTCTAATTTCAATAGCGCAAATGACTGAGTAATACCATCTGTTTGGGAACCAATTAAAACTAAACGCGATAAAATCCGTAAAATTCGATTTGTTTAATGTTTAGTATTAACGTAAACAGAAGAAATCATAAATCGTATCCGTACTTTAACTTAACACTGCTCTGGTACCGACATGGTATTTTTATATTATAGATAGATAACAGATTAAAGCAGAGATCAAACAAAAACATAAACCGGTTCCACGTGCTCTCTCTACATTCTGTAACCAACGTCCAAATATACAAAATAGATCTGTCTGCACGTTCACGTTACGTTTATTTCAAATAATGTTTACTATTATCATTATCACATCCACTGCTGAACATAGATCTCCCCCCACACATTGCCTCGAAGGGGCAGGTGGGTTGCTAACCGTATTTTTAATTATTATTAATTATGATAAGAAGACGCTGCTACCCATCTCCTGGTTTGTTTACACTCTGTCGCCTCTTACAACACTCACCGAATGATATGTGGGGGGAGAGGGCAGTGGATGCTTTTACGTGGCCACTACACGGTGGGGATCATCGGTACTTCACCATAGATCCATACATCCAGAAAAAAGGAAAACATTTAAAGAAATGGTTAAATTCACCGGTTAACGCACAGCTTGTCGCCGCTATGTGTTGACGTACATCATTCACCATTTTGTGATTTAGTTGCGTCATTAGAGAAGCACGATGAATCCTTCCCTTCCTACCGTGTCACGATGAGTAGTCCATTTCGAACAATTTAAGAACTTTTTCATAGAAGCGAGTACCCTCGGACGATATAGGGTTGTAGATATACTTACACAGTCACTACACGGTCAACAATTAATTACGATGTAATATTGCGATAAATTATTAGCGTAGTTACACACCTCTCACTAAGAGCTTGACAATGGATTAGTTAAAAAGTTTATGTTACAGCAAATATACGTCTCACTGCTGGGCGCAAGCCCCTGAACGACCACGGCTCTCAAATACATATATTGTAACGATATATAATTATAAAGAATTGGATGCTTCTTCTTAGAATACAAGTATGCTAAGAACATGCATCCAACTTTTAGTCACCCTATAACATGGAAATTTAAAATTTATAATAAATATGTATAGGTAAAATAGGGACGTATATAGACTACAACTAAAATAAGCAGAGGCCATGCCTTTTCTGAGGGTTTTGTGGGATAGTTAGTCGGAACCGCACTACTCCAGTACGTATTGGCAAATTTCACATATCCTTGAAATATTTAATTTTTCAAACATTGTATGCTGATTTCCTCACGACGTTTTCCTTTATTGCTGAGCAAGTGATGAATTAGCTCTCATAACAATTAACGAATAAAAATTAAATCAAGTTGTAAAAAGGTTTAATCGCACCAAGTTACGGTCCGACGAGATCGCGACGTCTACTACTTAATTGAACAATACACACTGTATTCCAAAGACAAGTTCCGGAATGTAGGAGCCAAGGTAAACGGGTTTCTTTTAGCTGTAACTGTTTAGTTTTGCATTTGTTGCATTATTTTTTACTTATTGTAACCCAATGCTT
Organism: Parnassius honrathi; assembly: GCA_018247895.1. NCBI lineage: Eukaryota > Metazoa > Arthropoda > Insecta > Lepidoptera > Papilionidae > Parnassius > Parnassius honrathi. Next base: position 6,233 of record DWHP01006192.1, on the reverse strand, counting down.
GCTGCAACCCCGCCCGGTGGTAAGTTTCGATGAAGCCTTAGATGGTAAATCACGCTCTCGTTTTAATGTAACAAAAGCCTATTTACTCTTGCCTGGAAGATAGTAACCGCACGGAAAGACAAACGCCGGCAGATTATTCCGTAAAATTATGTACGCAATGCGAAAGACGAAGTAAACCTTTTGCTTCGAACGTGTGGTATATCGACAGCAAAGGGGTGAATACCCACCAATCGTCTGCTTGTCTAATGGTGGAAAGGGAAGGGATGAATGAAAGTATGTAACACTCCGAAATGTATCTTATAGAAGTGTATTTTGCGCTTGTGATCGATGCTGACAAGATATCTTTAGACATTCCTCCAGTTGGGGATTGCTTGCATTGTTAAATTCACAAGCTCTGCATAGTTGGAGCCCACGAGATATAATAATCTTTAGTGGACTTTTCGACAACCCTTGGAAGATAACTAAATAGTGAGATGTAAACTCTTTCGACTACACGAACATCAATGCCTATATTAAATTTCCTTATTTCTATATATCCAGGACCAATAAAAAAAGATAGACGGAGCGCTTGGTTAATTTCATGTGAAGCCAAAACCATGCTCGCGTGCACACTTTTCTTTTATCAGCCCGTAAAAGTTTAATGCTAGACGCACACATAAAACCTACAAAAGACGCACACATAAAACTTAAAAAATTTTAGATGCTTAGTAGTGTGAGTGCATGTTCTTACAATAAGTTGAGGATAGTGTCGGCTTCACTTCACTTTTTGCTTCACTTGATAAGTCACAGCGCTCCCTCTTTCTTCATTTGTTGGTCTGAGCCGACAATACGTTGCTAAAATATTGCTTAGATGGCAAAAATAGATTAACGTTAATATTATATGTTATATAAAAACAATTCGTTATTAGAGGCGAACGAGATCTGGAGCCACCGCCGCTGAATTATAAATGAAATGGGAGATCATGCGATCCTCCATTTCATTTATTTATTTCATCATTTACTTTGCAAAGGCAAAGTTAATTCTTTAGTTAAAATTGTGTCGACAGAATAGAAGCTTCCTTAATCTTTACGAATTAAATATATTTCTAAAATGAAACAAAAAGCAGATACATCGTGATTTTTAGTTTTATTTTACAAAACAGATTGACGTTATAGTCGCTTTTCGTTTTAGACTAATTAAGCATGAATTTTATGCAATTAATTACGTATAAAATACTCTCTGTTAACTGCAGTAACGTAAAAAAAATCTGTGCCTAAATTACAACAAACATTACATATAGAAGTAGGCAACATTTATATGAATTATTTCCAATATAATTAAGTTCAACTACCCCTGTTTTTAGAATATCTTAGAAATTATTCAAAAAAGTTTGTGCAAAACTTTTTTTTCATAGAATAAAGGTAATTAACAAGCACACAGTCCGCCTGATGTTAAGTGGATGCTATGGTCCATAGACATGTACGTCCAATCTGGATTAAGAGTCAAGATGCAGATGCGTTTTCACCCCTGAATACTAAGATGTATGTTGTGTCGATGCAATGATGATGGTATGCCCATTTCTAGTAAAATGGATCTTCAGTTCTCTACACTCACCATACTTCACCCAAGATCATCTAAACACCTGTATTATGATTTAAATAATAGTTTGAAGTGGATTTTGGTCTGAACAAGTGGTGAAATGTTGTGCATTAAATGTGGTGATGTAAACCTTGAATTATTTTGTTTGCTCAGACTATTTTGCTAACACCATTTCATTACAAACTCGTTAATAATGCAGTAACAATAATAAATCACGTCTAAATTTAACATTCAAAATGGAGACCTGAATGATTTCAAGTTTGATTTTCAAGGTTACTAATTTTTTGTTTAAATTATTCTATCTAAAACTAAGGAAACTTTTCTTTCTTTTGATTACAATACTTGATACCACTTTACCTATTAATACAATACTGATCTATTATTTAATGCACCACGTTATTAAAGTTTTTCAAAAAGAATGCTGAAAGTTGTATCAACTTTCCAATAAAATACCTTTCATATACATATTTTCATAAAAAACAACAAAATATGGATGAATAAAGTACCTTTTGTCACTGCAGCAAAGATCAGTCTCTACTCACAGTTTCTTTGGAATCTTCACTGTGCATGGACCCACAGACTGATAAGTTCCTATATTTTACAGCAAAAAGCGCAACGTTAGCTTAGTTGAATAAAGTGAAGAGAAAAAAAAATTAAATTTAGATAAGAAATAAAAGCCAATTTGAAAGAACTAAACGGAATAAAATATTTTCTGATTGTGAAGTTGATGATGCTAAGACACAATGCAGGATGTAAAATTATTTTATTGCCGTTTCTTTTAATTTGACTTTTAAAAGTTAATTTTCTACTGTTTTAAATGTACTAAGGAACATGTATCACAATCTCAATATGATCTAATTACTAATTATAACTGTATCCCTTTCCAAATTTATATACCGAACCACGCATGAAGTATAACATCATCAAAATCGGATCTTAATTGAGAAAAATGTCATATTACATGCTTAATATGAATGTTACATACAAAAAATTACAGTCAAATTGGAAATCTCGTACTTTTTTTTTAAGTCGTTTAAAAATATTCTAGACACATGGCACACAAGGTGCGACACACCAGCAGTGTATTTACATGAACCATTTTGAGCTTATTTTAAATCCACTCATAATGCAAAAAAGACCTTCACTTCTAATTATGCAACCCTAAATTTCATCATTAATCCTTTTATTGTTCCTGAGTCATAAATGTCTGAATGGAGTGATTATTATCACTCCCTGACCAGAGAACAATTCTAGGTTTCTAGGTGACTTAGAGACTAGAAACTAGTAAATGGCATCAAGGCAAATCATTATATGTACATACAGAAGAAAAATCTGGAAACAACAAAAGATTGATATTCGGTGTCTACATAGTCATCAGTATGGTTAGCACTAATAACTTTATTGACATTTAATCCTTTCTCTAGTTTAAATTAAAAAAAGAAAACAGTGAAGCGTAAAAGAAAGAAAGACTTAAGGTCATTTATTTATTATTACAAGATTTTTATACTTACATATATTATTAACTTCACGTGTACCTACATATGTTTTTAACATGATGTAATGGTGGTATAAGAATAACCACTACCCCACATCACCCCATGTCATAAGAGGCAACAGCGGGAAACAAATCAGGAGATGAGCAGCAGCGTGTTCCTAATAACAACCAGCTTTTCAACAGTGGCAACTATGACAAATATTCCTCTTATGTGGAAATCCATGGGGGAGGCAATGTTCAGGAGCAGACTTTAGTAGGCTGTAACGGTAACATTACATAACATGTTTAATTCAAATTTGACAAGCTAAATTTGAACCTAGAACTTTATTTAATCATACAGTAGTTCTTTGTTTGGATTTCAAATGTCTGTTCTATTAGTATTTACTAGGTATTGTGTTCAAGTTTTTGATTGATTTTAACTCTATCTTGAGTGAGTCTTCTCCATATCTTTCTATATTTATCAGTCGTAAGTGAAATTATCCAGCTTTTTCCTGCATGATATCTTTTCCTTCTCTATCCTGCGCTTCTTAAAACAATTTCTATGTTAACCCAGACGATACACATTTAAAAAGTAGTTTTTATGGATTTTACCATGTTTATAACTTTTTGTATGCCTTAGCCCAAAGCACGTAGGTTTGTTCTACTAGGGCCTAAAAATCAAGAATCCAATGTTTTGTCATATGAAACCGTATCTAACAATCATATTGTAAAAATAAATTATATAAAAACACAAAATTGTCAGAAAAATGTCAGAAAGATTTGAAACAGGGCCTTTGTAGTTAGAACATTTTTCTGTTCTATAGAAACTGGCATTGCATATTTAGTTCCACAACTCCCCAAAGGACGGCGCTGGAGTAAGTTTACGTCCAGAAGTGGTTTGTTTTAATTAATTAAATCAAATGAAATGATCGTATCACATTGACTAAATCGACGTGTTAATAATGTGAATTTAGATATTTTCATCAGATAATGAGTGAAACAACTAATTTTATTAAGATTTAGCTGCTTTAAGTCTAGTTTAATTGGAAGATGGAATATTGATGTTTTAATTTCTAAACATGACCACCCAGTACCACCATTTTGTTTCTTTTTAAATTTGACATTGGCGTTTTGTTTTGCTGGCGTAACAGATTATGCTTTGAATGTTTTGAATTTTTAATATTTTTTATATATTTTCTTACGACTTGGCTATTCTTGGACTCCGATTATCTTTGCTTAATACTTTTTATCACTTTGATTCAGAAACCAGACTGTATTCGTCATCCATATTGAATAATATTGAAATTGAATACCAAACTCACATCTTCATATTTTGCAATACACGTGCAATTTTATACGTGGAGCTATGCTACAGCTATATAAGTAGTGTAGTTGTAGCACGAATGGGTTGCTGTCACTCCGCTTGTGCGTATATATAATGTACTCTGTGGCCTGTGGCATCGCTCTCGAGCGGTCGCATCCTGGTAGTCCACGCTCTCGTCCCTGTACGATAGTGCTATCTCGCTCTCGCGCCTCCGCTGTTCTGCTCGCGCTGTACGGCGTCGACGCATCGGTGAGTCTTTTACGGTCGGCTTGACCGGGAAGGACCACGCTCTCACAGAGTACCAACGTAAAATTGCAGCCAGCAGATCCAAACTCGATATTACTCAAAATTATTTACGTAAAAAGATAAATTATATTCACACAAAAACTTTCATTACAATTTTATAATGAATCTCGTTACTCAAACACTAGAAAAATCAAAAAATCAACACAATAACATTCACACGAAAATGGCGTACGAAATGAACGTAGATTATAAATAAATATCCTTAGACTAATTGACTTTTTATGATACTAGAGAATAGATAATTTTATACTGAGCCTATAATGCCAAACTTCTTCATAGAAAAGAAGTCTCTAACCATAAGTATTTATCGGTTAAAGTGCTGTGGGTAAGTGCGACCGATTTCGGTCACTTGGCATTTGACGTAATATCGCCGCGACCGAGTTCGGTCGCTTGGTAGTTGTGAGGTTAATCATCATGCCAATGCCACAAATATTGCAAGATGCTGCTAAACAAGATTTCAACTGGATATAATCCCTTTTCTAAATCTTAGACTTTATTGTATGATGTAACAAAGAAGAATCCTATACGAGGAAAAAAACCTCTGATTAATCGTACAATGGTGGAACGCCGATCATCCAGATGGTATCGATAGTACATTTTGTCACAGTGTGCGGTAGCGAAATTCGGCGGCTATAATTAGTTCCAAAAATTCATTATCAAAAGTTCAATATCTCTTCATAGCGCCAGTGAATCAAGCCAATCAGAAAGAACTCCGTTACTGACGATTAGGTTAAGTGGAAGAAGTTGGTACTGAGGAGCCCCACCCAAATAGGAAAACAATGTGAGGCTTAACTTGCACCTTGACTGAAGTTGCAAACGGTGTGTCGGTATGAATTACTGTCCATCACCATCATCAACATCATTACAGCCCTTCACAAGTCCACTGCTGAACGTAGGTCTCTCCCAAAGAATGCCATAAAGCACTGTCCTCAGCCACCTGCATCGATTCACTTTCTGCACGTCCTACCAGGTCGTCTCTCTATCTAGTAGGGGGCGAGGCTGTCACTTAAGAACCTTTTTTCTCATTGATTGTCGGTACTTACTATATGGCCGACCCATTGCCACTTCAGCTCACTAATTTGTTGAGCTATGTCAGTCACTCTGGTTTTACAGCGGATATTCTCATTTTATTATTCTTTATTAATTTTCCACTTTTAAATTGAATGACAAACTGTAGATAATGCGATTAAATTATTACTGTTCTTTCATTTGGTCTGTGGGTATTAAAACCATGTGTTAACATAATTATTGATTACAAGCAAGCAAATAACTGAAACAATTGATCAACTAAGCTATATTACCAAAACTTTCCGCTTACCCTTTGATGATCCATATTGTTTGAAATTTATTGATTGAATCTTTGTTTACTATCCAAACACCACGCAAGTTGTGTACAAGCTATATTGTACTTCGTTTTTATACTAGAGGAGACTATATAAAGGCTGCATAAGCACTTTTACAATTTTTATAAGTAAAAAATACTACGTCATATAAAACACTATGATAATATATCAATAGGCATTACAAACTGCCTTCCTGTTTTATTTCTT
>DWHP01006191.1:0-11536 GCA_018247895.1 Parnassius honrathi | reverse complement strand
TAAAGCAGTGGTTAGAATTAGGTTGGGCACTATACTATATTTTCACTTAATCATGGATAGCAAACATACATTACTTAAATACTTTGAGCAAACAAATACAATACTAAGGATTAGGTTTCATTTTAAAAATTAAGAATATTTCTTAATATCATTAAAATTACTATTGCAATACTTCCTAGAGTTTATAAATTAAAATTAATGATAAAATTAGATTGATAACTGTCTTGCAGTATTTGCGTCATCTACTTAAGGTGACCAATTAAGTCGAAGAAGTTATTATAATATAACACATTAATAGGAATAATTACCGTGTAGTTACGGTGTAAGAACATCTAATACCCCATATCGTCCCATGGGTGTCATAAGAGGCGACAGAGGGAAACAAACCTGGAGATGTTCAGCAGTGTCCTCCGAATAGCAAATAAAAATAAAAGACTGCCCCCTTTTAACTTTCTCCCTATAAAATATACCCCCTCTTAAGTGTTCTATATGGGAGGCGTATGTTCAGCAGTGGACTTTTAATAGCATGGCATGGTAATAATAATTTAAAAAATGTTTAATATTTGTTATTAAAATGAGATAATTATTTGCTATTAAACTATATACCGTGTAGTCGCGGCGTCAGAGCACCCACTATTCTGTATTAACTCTTGGATGTCGTAATAGGTGAGAGGCTGAATCAAGAAATGGCCAGCAGCATCTTCCCGATGACAGTTCAAAATAAAAATAAACAACTACGGTTGCCAAACCATCCGCTAAGTGAGGATGTTAGTGCAAATATCTGTGAGGCAATAAAAGCGGAAGTAGGACTCAGCTGTTCAGCTGAAGACTTTTAATAGGCTGTAATAAAATTTTGAATGAGAGAAATTAATTTTCATTTTTTTTAAGTTTAGCCTTTAATACAGATTAATATAATTTAGACCAAGGTGGTGACGTCTGCGGATGCTTTTTTACCGATTTATCGAAAACCGCTAAACTGATTGAAGTAATTCCTTTTCCATTATAAAGGTTAAGCTTCCTTTCTATTACATAGTTAAACTTTCTGTATAAATTTTAAGCAAAAATCCATCCCTGAGGGTAGCAAAATAAGGGATGATATTTATACGACATTCTAGATGTTACGTTTGTAAATCTGTTTCTTCTTTTTATAAAAACGAAAAATCTTATGTGAATTTTTTGAGTAAGATTAATTTTGACGTACCTACATCATTAATTGTATAGGTGGTAGAGCCACGATGCAACTGTACTCGTATTATGACTGGGTCGGAAATACGCTGTTGTGTTTTGAATGGTGAGTTTTGAGAACGTTTTTACTTGTTAAAAAGACATTCATCTTCTTCAACGTTGACAACACATTCTCATTGCGATTCTTAATTAAGAATAGATGTAGTTGATATCAGGCCACAGCATCTACCAAATGGACTTGTTATCTTTAAAAACAAAAGTAAATACTTATTATATACAACGTAGAGCTACGCTGCAGCTATATTACGGTTGTAGCATGAATATGGGTCTACCCCGACTCTAACAGAATACTAGCATTGATACTAAAAGTCATAATTTAGTTTTAGACGTAAAATAAAACGACTATTTGATATTTTTTAAATAAGTTATATCTTATTCAATTCACCTTATTTGATAAGCATCTAAATCTTGTTTTTTTATTATCGAATAAGGGTGACAAAATAGCACACAGTCCATCTGATGGTAAGTGGGTGCTGTGGTCCATAGACATCTACATTTATCCTCGATTAAGAATCAAAAGGCAGATGCGTTGTCACTAAGGACTAAGAAGAAAAGCCTAGTTTGCAGTAAAAAGGATCTCCGGTTCTCTAAACTCACCATATGAAACACACCCTCGTTATGCTGCTATTTTACGCTTCTGTGAGAGCATGGTCCCCAGTCGCACCAACCTATTCGTGCTCCAGCTACAATATGGCCGCAGTATTACTCTATCACGTACGAATAATTACGAATTAAAATGCAATCCATACGTTCTCAACTTTGAGGGTTGAAATGGAATTCTCATTACCAGTAAAAAACGGAGACCTTCCTCACCATCTTCATACGAAACGATCATGCTAATATATCATTCTACGAGTAGTATTCTGTTTAGACGTTCCCGGTCGAGTCGACCCATTCTTGCAGACATAATAAAGATTCATCACGGCTCACCGCGTAAAAATTAGCTCAATTTATAAAATGCATACACAATATGTGTAACATAACGACACGCTATGTACTTGTATGTGAAAAACTATATAATGTTCTTCAGACCGAATTTCTGTCAGTCAAAACGGAGACTAGCTCTCTGCTCAGGAAAAGAATAAAACACAAGTGTTTGCGCAAATGCAGTTGAACTCTGTATTTCCTCACTATCACAATCCAATGATACGGTAATCCGATACGACCAGAATAAAGCCAGCTGCAAGACCAACAATTTTATGTGCTTTCCGAGGCACAGAGGTGAAACACCGCTAACTTTCCCACTGGCTGCGACAGAGAATTTTTTAATAGTAAAACGTGGTAACAAATTTTGGTCTAAACGAAGATTCGAACACGGCAGACCTTATTTTTGTACGGAATATTTTATTTGCCTTCACTGGAGATAAAAATTGTCAAGGTAAGTTTTTGTCACATTAAACATAGGTGAATAACTTTCCCTTTATCATTAAACTTAACGTTTGTTCATAGTTTACAAACTCATAAACATTGTTCAATATTAACTAACTTTTCAACAATACTGACAAACAATTTCAACAAAAGCCACAGTTGAAACAAAATAATACAACCCAGGCGGATATTTAGCTCTGATTTATGAACCGTCACCGTGGTAGGAAACCTAAATCACTCTCACTGCAAAATGAAAAGTTTCCTCACGCCCGTGCATACACACACAAAGCGCGCGCGCGCATAGGATGTGTGCGTGTGGTGTGTAAAAATATTTATGCTACACACTACACGCACAAGATGCTACAGCCCATTGCTGAACATCCACATAGATTCATATTATATAAAGTACAGTCATACCACTTACAGTCATCGATTTCCTGTGTGTTATTAATTTATTTGTCCTTCCAATTTCTGCAAATTCTTCAGTATAAGAATATACTGAAGAATTTGCAGAAGTATGTTTGGATTTGCAACAAATGGTATGTTTGGCCACACGCCGAATAATGTATATAATCGAAATGGTGGACTTCAAGAGTTCTTAAAATAGATCAATTTGTTAGAAAGCCAAATTATATTTTTTTCTTTGCTGTTAAGTGCTATCTCGCTTACTGGAAAAAAATAATAATATTATATTATATAAATATATATATTTAACTAAACTTTGAAATTCGCTTGAGTACTAACAGCATAAAATATAATTTTTATTACAATATAACTAAACTAAACAATTATAATAAGGTAATTTTTAATGTCTGGGCACATTGAAAACTTAATTAATTCTGTTTTATTTAAATATGAGATTAGGTACTTATCCTAATTCTAACGTATCACTTGCAATAAGTATGTCAATATTTTCTTAAAACGAAAAAATATTTTACAGTTGAGAAAAGTAATATTTTGTATTGAAACTCTACCGAGTTCCAGCGGCCCAATTCACTTTTTACAATTGTCCTTCCTTTTGTTTTGTAACTCCAATTTACCTATTTTACAAGATATTTACATTTCAAATTAAATTAAGGAATACATAAAAAATACTCCTGAGAGTGTTAGGGATATATAGAGTCGCATTATTCCAGATGTACATATTACAGATATGAACTGATGGACTTCACTTGTCCTCCAAGTATTTAAAAATTTTCATGTTTTCTCTTCACCTTCATTTTCGGGCACTCGACACTATACTGCCTATATATTACAGCCTATCCTATATTATTTTTAGTCGTTATTAGGAAGGTGCTACTGCCTATCTTCTGATTTGTTTCCCTCAATAAAATGACAATCTAAACGAAAAATTGCGATTACGCACGTGGCTGGGCGCTCGTGCCAGTCCTTAAGGTACCCAGACTTTTATTTAAAATTAAGCTCAAAGTTGAACTTGCAAGGCTTCGGGAATACTAATGTATCGTAATGCTGTAATTTAATAATGAATTTTCGCTCATAGATACATCTTATCCTTACGATTTCAGCTTATAAGCGGTAGCCATGCTGCAGCTATATTATGGTTCAATTACGAATGGATCGCCTAGACCGAGAAAGGACCACGCTTGCAAAAACTACTGACGTAAAATAGCAACTATGCTAATTTATAATTATAGTGTTTGATATGGTAAATGGAGAGAACCGTATACCCTTTTTCTACTACTTTCAACACTGCTACCCACAGTGATATACTTGTATATAGATATATACGAAATAAAGTTGAAGTGTCTGTATGTAATATTGAAATAATTGTCTTTTATTAAGCTTAGCTGTTTATAAGAACTTCCATCTTTTCGGAGAGCACCTTATTTAGACATTGAATATGAGCTCCCAACCACCGGCTACCAGACTAAAAGATTCTTCTTGGACAATAGTATGTTTGGATTTGCAACAAATGGTATGTTTGGCCACACGCCGAATAATGTATATTCTGCGGGCTTCCTCGGTGAATATTTGGCAAAAGTATTCGGCCGGTAAGGAGGAAGTTTTCATTCAAAGTGTCTTTAAGAAACAAGTTTGGAAGTCATAAGAAAATGTATTAAATTACAGCCTGAAAATACAGAAAGCTCAGTTTTTCTGATCCGTAATCTTCCACTTCAAGAATTTTAATTACGATAATTCATATGCACACACATTTATCAGAAAGTTCACATTATTTACCAGAAAGTAAAAATTAACAAAAAGATGATTTTTATAACACGGAATTTGATTATTATTACTGTTGCGCGACATAAATAACGCCAAGTACATGGCGGGTGATTACTAACGTCATCTAGTTTCAACTAGCAGAAATAGGAGCGCCAAGAGCTTTCGTGAAAATTCACTAGCGCCATCTAGTATGGAGTAACAGAAATAGGAAAACTTTCTAGATAATTCCTTGCTAGAACTTTCGCATTCTACTCGAATATTCTAGATATTTTCAGTAGAAAAGGGTCCTTTATAGGACAGTTATTGACAGCGACCCGGGTCAGTATTGAATTGGCGACAAGCGAAGACTTCGGAGTGCAATAATGTGAAGTAAAGTATTAGTGCGATTAATTATTAGTGTTTTAAGTTTTAATTGGTGTTCGGTAATTAAAATGTCAATTTAGCTAACTCAATCGGCAGTTTTTATTGTCACAAAGCCTAAGCTCATAACAATTGGTGTCAGAAATGGGATCAAATAATGTAGATTTTACTGAAAGACGACACGGAGGGTGTCCGTACCCGAAGTTATCGCCAGCAGGAGACGGACCAGAGACGATTTAACGGTGCAACGCCCAAAACGTCGGAGGGCCAGTTGCCAGCCACAGAGGCTGATCCGTCAGCAGACCTTACATCTACAGCATCTGACTTAGGTGGTGATGCAGATGATGCTGCAGAAACAAGGCCTTCAGTTGGAAGAGCAGCCGCAGCGCGGACAGGACGAACAGGCCCGTAGACAGGAGGAAAATGCCCATCGTTTGGAAGAGCAGATGCTCCTCGTGAAGGACCTTCGAAGAAAACGCTGGACGACTCAAACTTGGGGATGGAATTACTGCTCCCGTAGTAGCTACAACACCTTCGCTACAAAGATTAAAAGTGCTATCACATGAGTATTCTCATGGTTGGCCTATAAATCCAGTTCGAGACTGTCATGAAGGCGAACGGCTGAAATAAAAGTGAGGCCATGACTGTTCTCACATTAGGCTTGCGCGATCAGGCCATAACCGTTCTGTAAGCCATCGGTAAGGAAGTGACTTACAAGCAGCTCCTTGAGGCATTGGAGGCTAGATATGGCGATGCTCACCTGGAATACGTCTTTCATGTGCAGCTTAAAGATCGCGTGCAACGCAGCGATGAAAACATGCAGCAGTAGATCCTTGAGGTTGAAAAGCCGGTTCGAAAAGCATACCGCGGAGGCACGGGTACCACGAGACGATTAAGGACGCCTTGGCTTATGCACTGTAGGTGGAAGCCGTGCGGCAGGATCATTGTTCCCATCGTGTCAGGGAGGTTGCAGCAGCTGAAGTTCGTGACCACAATAAATGATACAACCCTAGATGCTGCGGCTGTGGGAAAAGGCATCAACTTCGAACCAGCTGCTCTAAGCGCATTGTAAAAAGGAAAGTTAATCGATCTCGAGAGGGTAGTGTGGCTAAGAGCACTGCCCAACAGCAGCAGGGAAACGATGAGGGGAACGAAACAAAAAGTCAGGACTGCGGGGCGGGTACTGGTTGATGTTAAAAGAGCACCAAGAATTTCGATCTGTCAAACCCATGATGGGAGCAGCCTAATCATCAAGAGCGAGGTCAACGGAATGCCGTGTAAACTGACCATAGGCACTGTAGCCTCTCGAACAGTTGTCAGTTCCTAACTTTTAAGTATGTTCCTTGGGGACTCCGCACAAAAACCCAGAACGCATTAGTTTGGTGACAGCCACCGGTCAACGCATACCAGTCCGTGGAGAAGAGGAGTTGAAGCTAAGTGACATAACCTACCTGCATAATGTCATCGTGACTGATGTAATGGACGACTGCAATCTGGGCCAAGACTTTATGAGGAATAATTGTTGTGAAATCGATGTTAAGTAAGGAGTTTTAAATGTGGACAAGAGGAACATTTATCGTGGAAGGGCGTTACCAGGGAATGGGTACAACCTTAAGAAGATTGTTTTCCGGAAAAGATTGTGCTGGTTAGTCTTCCTCGGAATCCTGGGCAAGCTCATCGTTGTGTACTAGTGGAAAGGGTAGACAATGACCTTCCATGGAAAGTGACTCGAACCTTGGTCAGAACCTCTGACATCTCAAGAGTTCGTGTGCTGAACCTTTGTGACCAGGAACAGATTATAGATAAAGGCACACGGGTTGGTACTTGTGAGGAAGTGGGCTGGATGCGTCTGTGCCAATATCTATCGACTAGGGCCCCCAAGAAAGATGCACAAACGAGAGTGACCACACTTTTAGAAGACAGTCGCAGCGTTCTCTCTCCGAAAGAAATGATCAAGGCGAATAAGTTGTTACTCAAGAACGCCGATGTATTCTCGTCGAACGATGTTGACATAGGAAAGACTGGCTTTGTTCAACACAAAATAAACACAGGGGAAGAATTGCTTTTCCATCAGCAGCCAAGATTGCCGGGAGCATGTGAAAAGGAAGTGGAAACCATGATTGAGGGAATTATTTCGTGGTGTTTCTTTACAGTTATTATCACGAGAAATAAGAACACTTGAAAATAACTGACTAAAAGAAAATAAATATTTTATCTTCGTGAAGGTACCTATGTGTTAAGAAAATCTTATTTTTTCTATTTGCTTTATATGGCAAGATTATGTAATGGATATTTTAACAAAGATCACATTACGCGGTAAAGACACACTGCAGATATATCTATTACGGAAGAGTCGCCACGAACGGAGAAAGAATACGTTCAAACTGAATACCGATACGAAATGGGAGTTTTTTACTATAGTCGAACCATTCTAGATCTCTGGGACGAAAACGCATCTGCATTTTGAGTCTTCATCGAGGATAGTTGTAGGTGTCAATAGGCTACAGTATCGACTTATCACCAATTAATAACTATGTTTAAAAATCTCAGAGGTTGTTGGATGTTTCCGATTTACATAACGAGTTGTGTAGATTTTTTTTATACCGGACAGTTACCGTCAGAGAAGGACGCACAGGCAGTTTATTTTTGTGATTTGTCAGACTGTAGCTCGATCTTCGCTGTCCATATCGCTACTTTCAACACTGCTACCCACAGTGATATACTTGTATATAGATATATACGAAATAAAGTTGAAGTGTCTGTACGTAATATTGAAATAATTGTCTTTTATTAAGCTTAGCTGTTTAAAAGAACTTCCATCTTTTCGGAGAGCACCTTATTTAGACATTGAATATGAGCTCCCAACCAACGGCTACCAGACTAAAAGATTCTTCTTGGACAATAGGGAGGGAATGGTGAAAGATGGTGTTATTGAACCTTCATCTAATCAATGGTGTTCAACCGTGGTGCTGGTAAAGGAGAAGAATGGTAGAATGCGGTTTTGTGTCGACTACCGCCGTCTGAACGACGTTGAAAAGAAGGGCAGTTATCCCTTGCCAAGAATTGATGACACGATGGACATGCTCACAAAAGTAAAGTGGTTTAGCACGCTGGATCTAAAAAGGGGCTTCTGACAAGTTGAAATTGACCATTAGGATAAGGAGAAAACTGCGTTCTCGACGGAAAAGTGTCTGTGGCGATTTAAAGTAATACTATATGGATTATGAAATGCTCCAGCAACGTTTGATAGGTTGATGAAACTTGTACTTACCGGGCTAATTGGTGATCCTTGTCTGGTTCACTTGGATGACTTTCATCCTAAACCGTATGTTTGAGGAACACCTTCGAAACCTGGAAAACTTGCTCGTGAAGATTCAGAGTGCCAACCTCAAGTTGAATCCGATGAAATGTCTCTTCAAACAATTAGTTAACTTTTTGGGGTATTTAACGTCGGAACGAGGTATCCGCACGGATCTAGAGATAATCGCTGCTGTAAAGGGTTAGCCGGTTCCAAAAGACAAGACGCAGGTTAGAGCATTTTTAGGTTTGTGCTCCTATTATCGGCGATTTGTGAAATTATAGCCAAACTTTGCAGATATTATAGCCAAACATCTGCACAAGCTAACCGAGGAGAAGTGAAATTTTTGCTGGAATGAAAGTTGCGACATCGCATTCCAGGAGCTCAAGGACCGTCTGTGCAAAACACCTTGTTTGAGCTACATTGATGCGGACAAAAATTTACAGTTGACACAAATGCAAGTGATATAGGACTTGGCGGCGTGTTGTCTCAACAGAATGGTGAACAAGATGTTCTAATAGCGTACATCAACAAGTCGTTATTAAAACCGGAAAGGAACTATTGTGTTACAAGACGCGAATTGTTAGCTGTGGTAAAGTTCTTGCAACGTTTTAACAAATATCTTCTTGGGCAGAAATTTCACTTACGAACTGACTATGCTGCACTAAAATAGCTATTGCAGTTCAAAAATCCAGAAGGACAAGTTGCGAGGTGGATTGAACTAACGCAGGAAAACGACTTTATGATCAAACATCGCAGCGGGAAATCTCATTGCAACGCAGATGCATTGTCGAGAAAACTTTATCCTGAAGATTGCAAGCATTGTATTAGGTAAGAGGGTAAGGAAGTTGTATCTGTGAGGATGATCAGGACAGGCATGATGAGATGAAGGCCAGTGCTCCCAAGACCAAGTGGAGCGACGTCTCAGCGATGAGTTCAACCACTAAAAGCTATTGGGCGCAATGGGGCAGCTTGCTGCTTCACGATGGAGTTCTGTGCCGTATATGGGAAAATGGTCGGGGAGACAGCCATTTGCAAATGGTTGTCCCTAGAGCTAAAGTTCCGGATGTTCTGTAGCTGTACCCTAATTATTGTTCAGGAGGCCACCTGGGAGTTAAACGAACTCTACCGAAGATCTGAGAACGGTTTAACTAGGTCCACTGTCAAGACAATTTCGAGGACTGGTGTTGCAAATGCATAAGTTATGCGGCTAAAAATGGAGCTCAGGCTCGTAGTAAAGGTGCATTGAATTTCTCAAATGTTGGTGCATCATGGGAGAGAATAGCCATTGACGTTGCGGTGCCGTTTCCGGAATGTGAAAGTGGTAACGAGTATTTCATGATTGTGATGGATCACTTCCCTAAGTGGCCAGAATTCTCCGCCATTCAAAATCAAAAAGCTTCAACAGTTGCAGATAAACTAGTACATGAAGATGCTTGAAGTCGTTTTGGAGTATCTTTAGAGATTCACAGCGATCAAGGAAGAAATTTTGAGTCTCAAATATTCCAGGAAACTTGCCGAGTTATGGGTTCTCCTAAAACAAGAACAACTTCTTACCACCTGCCATCTGATGGAATAGTAGAACGATTTAATCGGTCATTGTAGAGTTACCTGACAAAAGTTGTGATAAATCGGCAACGAGATTGGGACAAGCACATACAACTTTTGTTTTCGTATCGAATCGCTGTTCACGAAAGTACACCGGTGACTTCGTCCTGAAGATTGCAATATTTGAAAGAGAATTACGGCTGCCTACAGACCTGATCATCGGAATAATACCTGATGCCGCAGTATAACCGATTATGCAAATGACTTGCGGAACAAAATGAAAGACATATAAGAGCAGGTCGGACAATTGGGTCAGCAAGTGTTTCAAAAAATGAAAACCCGGTATGGCCGCAAAACAAACAAGGAAGGATTCAACGAAGGTTCACGGGTGTGGTTGCACAATCCAATCCGCAGCAAAGGCAAATCTCTTAAGCTTCAAGCGAAAAGGAACGGACCGTAACTGATGATCACCAGGATCAATGACGTAACCTATCGGATACAGAAAGTTGCCAGAGGTACTCCTAAGATCGTTCATGTGGATTCACTGGCGCGTTACTACGGGGTCGATAATGCTCGGGACGAGCATGTCTAAAGAACCAAAGTGTAAAGTATTGTGTGATTAATTATTAGAGTGTTTTAAGTTTAAATTGGTGTTCGGCAATTAAAGTGTCAATTTTGGTAATTCAATCGGTAGGTTTTATTGTCACGAACCCTAAACTCGTATCACTACTTTAATGATTACAAGAAAAATACACTTTTTAAAAATAAATCAATATTATGTTTATTTTACCAGTTATCTGACTACAACAAAACATCTTACTTATGTATTCATCCGAATAGTAGTACCTTGATATTCGGTATTCAACCACTTTCCTTGGTAATAGGTCTTCCTCAGGATACTGAATTTCCTTGCCTTATCAAAATATCTTGAGCAAGTAGCAGACAGATTGAGTTCTTTCGCATTTATAATATTAGTATGAATATATAGTTATACACTGAACATTATACGATATAATAATTTAATATTGTCAAGTATTTCAGTTATGGTCTGTATGACTAAGAGTCGTGGTAGCTCTAATGGTAAATTTCAAATAAGCGAGCAAACCGGGTTCAATTCCTGCCGGAACTAATGCGATTGTAAATTGTGATTATAAGTACTGATTTATACGTGCTGGTGGTGAAGCCTGTGTGTCAGGGAAATAAGAAATAAAATATTTCGAAGACACGTGAATTTGGCCAACACGCATTAGGGCAGCGCAGTGGACACTTCCTTGTCCTAAAACCTTTTAAAAAATGAGGGGAGACCTGCGCTCAGCAGTGTGACGTACGTATAAAGGCTGTAACTGTATTACCTAATTAAATTTTAGGTAGAGAAGAGAAATTTACACTTTAAAATCTTTGAATCACAGCCTAACTGGCGACGACGTCAACTAAAGACTAAAAGTATTACTGAATCATTATCATCATCATCATTACAGCCCTTCACAAGTCCACTGCTGAACATAGGCCTCCCCCAAGGTACGCCACAAA
>DWHP01006190.1:0-11536 GCA_018247895.1 Parnassius honrathi | reverse complement strand
GTTTAAATATTTTTATTATCTTACAATAAATGCAACTAGTCTACACGCATACGTCTATTATAAAGATGGTTAATATATCTTTTAACTGTTAAAATAAACGGTTACAATAATTAAAAAAATTGTTAAATAAATAAAATTAATCTTAATGAATAAAATTATCCAGTCATAGCCGTGTTTGTGCCATCTAGCGTAATCTTTGCGTACCACCTTGAGTTTAATCAATTATCGTTCGATAAAATGACTTCATCTAGATCATAGAATGTAGTAGATGGCGCTATTGAAAATTATCGTATCATTAAATAACAAATCATTTGCCGTTTAAGTCATTTAAAGTGATATTTTTATTAAACCCTTCAAGTTCGAACTGATATTTTTAACGCATAAGGGTAACGCTATTGGCTGAATACTTTAGTGGTTGATGTTAATTTTATGTATTTTGTTGTTATGCTAGCACGCACACAAACACCGTGCCGAAGTCTGCCGAACTTAAACGACGTTGGACGACGTTAGGTTTCCGGGCGTTAGGTTTTTTTCGTTACGAAATTTCTTGATTAGGTCGCCGCGCTCAGAGCCCGCGATAAAATCTATGCAATAGCTAAAAAACCTATTCACTCATGTCTTGAAGACATCCACATTGTAATCAGATGGAAAGACAGATGCTGGGCAACTTATTTCACTCCTTTGCTGTACACATGACGAACGACGTAGCAAACCATTTGGTTCGAATGCGTGGTAAGTCAACAACGAAAGGGAAGAGACTGGCCGAACCTCTGATTGTCCGATGGTGGAAGGGAGAGGGAGCAATTAAATTATGCAATTCCTGCGCACACTCTCCGAAATGCAGGCTGTAGAAGACCGAAAGGTTGGCTACTTTGCGCCGGTATTCGAGGCTGGTAAGATTGGTTTCAACCGAATTCGGGTCACCAATAAGCCTCTTAGCACATCTTTTCATTGAGTCCAAGGCCGCTAGGTGGCATTTTGCAGCACCAGCCCATATATTGCAGCAATACTCCACGCACGACCGGACTTGCGCTTTATATAAAGTAAGCATCTGTCCCGGTGTGAAGTATCGCCCCACCTTTGCAAGGACTCCTAGCCTCCTTGCAGCCGCCTTGGCCTTGGACTGAATGAACTATCTGAAGTTCAGATTTGAGGATATCTCAACCTCCAGCAACTAGAGGCGGTCGGTGTATTCCAGTGATACATTTCGGAAAGAAAGAGCCAAGGTGAGCTGGCTCCTTTTTGCAGTGAATAGCAACGCTTGTGTTTTGGAGGCGTCGAATTTCACAAGATTAGCATCGCCACATTTGGAGACTGCCTGTAGTGTGATATTCACACGCTCTACCATAGCTTCTCTGTCGGACTGGATTTGATCCCGACTGACCCGAGGACCTGGGTGGTATCTCTCCACAACTGTACACAATTTATATACCTTGTTTTCTTTAAAATAGTAAAACACGTGAACTGTTAAAAGTAGCCACTTGTATCAGTTTATTATGTCGTTTTTTTTTTGCAAATGAAGGAAAAAAGAAAGGCAAAACCATATTTTATATGCATTTGGACATTACCCTATTCAGCGCCTATAATTTAAAAACCATCATCTTTTTTGCCAGTATAATTACTATTAGTACTGCGAGACTACTTGTACCAGTGATCTACAGTGCCTTGGTTTTATAACAAATATTTTTCAACGATTTTAGTAGTGCATACCACAAAAATATGACAAGAAAACAAAACATGGGTTAGTTTCAGGTAATTTTAACATACAAATAATTTCTCCTTAATTAGGAACCGAAAAACTGTCCATTGTTTTTAACAAAATATTTATGAACAGGATATGGTAAATAGTATATTACAAAAAAGCTAATCATTACAGCTTATAAAGATCCACTGCTGAATATAGGCCTCCCCATAGATTGTCTCATAGGAGGAATTCAGCCACGGTTACCCCGCTGGGCGTAAGGGTTGTCAACCACGCGTTTTTTATTATATCGTGTTGTAATTAGGATGATGCTGCTGCCTATAACTTAATTGATGATTTCTTTTTCTTCTTATTGATGATTTAACTCTGTCGCCTCTTACTATTTACGGGATGATAGTGTGGTAGTTGGTATTCTTACAACGCAACTACACTTTAATAACAAGTTGATACCGTAAGTTAATACTGGTACTTTTCAAAAACGCTCAACTTTTAATTCAATAAAGCAGAAACGAAATTGGCTGTTGCTTTGGCTCTTTTTTGTAGTCTCTTACTCTTAAAAATAACAATATTCTTGTAGATCATCCATAAAGTTGTGAAAATTTTATTTTATTTTATAACAAGTGCTCACTTTTCCATGGGGTTGATTTCAGTATGTATGCTTAGCAAATCGAAAGTAACAGCAGCTACAGTTTTCGTTATAAATTTTTTTTGTTGATGTTTTTTTAATTTTCGAGCTACTATTACTACTACACATAACGTTGGGATTTAATCCTAACATTATTTCCACAAATACTAGTGGTGTTTCGATTTTCCTCGTCCATAAGACTTTTTTAAATGTGTGATAATTTTTTATACGTGGTAGAGCCATGTCATATTAGTATTATAGTTGTAACACGAATGGGTCGGCTCAACCGGGGAAGAACCACGGTCTCACAAAATACCAGCGTTAAATAGTAGCTTAATGTTGCTGTGTTTCGTATGATGAGTGTAGAGAACCGGAGACCTCTTTTACTAGAAACGAGGCATTCCATCCAAGTCCTCACAGATGACAACGCATCTGTAATTGGTAATCGATGTCTATGAGCCACAGCAACCACTTACCATCAGGTGGACTGTATGCTCGTTTGTCATCCTATCCTATAAAATAAAATATATCTGCCTATCCTTATTTGATGACTTAAATGTTTTTCTCTTGATCCTTCTCTATCCTCCCGAAAACGTTTTAAAGTTCGTGCAATGCTGTTTTTACTAAAAATATATCCCTAATCAACCTTAATTTTAAAAGTTGATTAGGGATATATTTTTAGAATACTTGAAACTTTTTGACGTAACGATATCCATATGTCACAGGTCCATATGTCCTTCTTTTTTAATGTAGAAAAAACAGAGAATTCTCTGTATCCAAAAGCTTTTTTACGGTTTGTTGTTAGATTGGTGACAAAGAAACTAATGGCGAAGACCTCAGTGTTATGCAATTTATTATGTAATAGGAAAGTTGCGTAGGTACATTCAAATCATAATAATATTTTGACGTTTAGATTCTTTTTTTTTTCTTTTGATTCAAAACCGAATCCTTTTGAGGTGCATTTTGTCATTTTTGTATATACACAACCACCCCAATGAACTGATCGACATTGAAGTATTCAGTAAAGTTCAGAATCACATCAAAACCTTGAACTAATTTTGATATAAAGTTTTCACTATCAGCTTTTTGCCAAACATAACTACAGATTGCTTAAGCTATTAAAGCTTATTGACAAAAGACATGATCCCAACTAAAAAGTCAAGAAAAGTATTGTAACATTTTATTTAATTTTATTTGATACAAGTGCAAGACTAGTTATAAAGGATATTATAAATTAAAGAAATATTTCAGTTGCTTAGTATAATCTTTTTACTTGACTTATCTCGGGTAAAATTTGATTTTTATTTTAAAAAAGTGTTACTGGGCAGTTTCAAATCTTAGCCCAGTTTTTCAGATGATATAGTTATATCCAAAATTAGTAAAGATTAATGTGCTAATATCGTTTTTGAAAATTTTATTTACAAATATTCCTTAAAATTAATTTACACCATCTACAACGTACTGAAGAGAACAACATGAATTGTTTCTATTAGATCAAGTGAAAATATGAATAAACGGTACAAAATTCACGTATTAAAATAATGAAAATTAATAGGATTAAACATAGTTGTTTGTTGCATTATTCAAAATGGTAAATTTATTCTTACTTTAGTAATTTTCTAGAGCGTTCTTTTACTACATATTTTCTAACACATCTATAATTTATTAACCTCTTGAACGCTTTATTATTTTTAATTTTTATCACTGTTACTTAAGATAAACAAAAAATAGTATAAACACACGTAAATTTAACAAACTAAACAGGTAAGTTTAAATGAATCGCAATTTTAACAGTTTAGAGAGCATCGCCGCGTCGCGCATGGTGGTGTAAGGGTCACTTGCACTGGCAAAGGACGTGGAACATGATTGTCCATAGTGGTGTAAGTAACTTGCATTAGTGTAGACAGTTGCTTAGCTTAAAATGATGTCACTTGCACTAGTGTACAAGTTTGTATCTTCTATTTGATATTTTACATCAAAGTATACAGAATGCAAAATATTGGTTATTTTAAGGCATTTGATGCTTAAAACGGTATAAGACAATTTGCGGGTTGCACCAGTTTACGTAGGATGCACCGTTGTGCATGCACACGGCTAAATTGTAATTGATCTATCTATATATTTTTTTTTAATGACATGAAATAAAATGCGCTCAATTCATCGAAGTAAAAAAATTCGTTTGTCACATCTTCTAAATCTACTATTTTTTAAGACTGCTTGGTTCATACATATCTCTATCAACATACTCAACGCTGTCGCCGCCCTAAGCGCCTCGCAGTTTATTACAGTATGCGACCAAACAGGGTTCGATCCTCGCCGGCACCTTTGAAATTGTTGATTTTAATTTTAAGTGTTCATTCATCTCGAGCTCGGTAGTGAAGGAAAGAAAACATCGTGCGAAAACCTGCATTTCTTAGAAATTGAAAAAAAATTTTGTATACTTCTTGTGAAGTTCGCCAACACGTATTAGGGCAGCGCAGCGCGGCGAACATTTATTTGCCCCAAAACGTTCTAAGAAATGAGACAGGCCTATGCCCAACGATGAGACGAATGTAGGCCGTTACCTTACTTTACTTCTTTTACTTTCGTAAGTATCGATTACAAATGTTAAACGAGGAAGCAAATATGAGGCACATGTTTTTCCTTAAAAAAAAGGTTAGTCCCACACTAGGATTTTCTCCTGTATCGTAGAGGCAGTTTATAAACAAATTGCACATGACAAACATACAGACCCGAAACAATAATTTGTAAGACATATGAATACTTGTTCCGTGCGGGATTCGAACCCGTGGCCCCCAGCGCTGCAACTCATTGCCTATATTGGACGTTTCTTTGCCTACCAGTGGCTGTTGCAGAATGCATCTGGTAGATGATATTTGTATTATATATTAATGTAAAATAATAAGATTGCTATTTTCTGTATTCGCTTTTTTTAATAATAATAGTTTTCAAACTGCGTCGTGTTCATCAACTAAATATAAAAATAATGGCTGCCATATTTAGTTTCGCAGTAGTGGTAAAAGTTATATCGACAACACCATATTTTCGATGATAAAATAACGTCTAATGTTTGATATCAGTCCTATATTTGTTATAATCGATGTTTCAGTACTTCAGTGTTGTTTTGGCCAGCGGATTAAAATTGAAAGATAGTTTACCAAAAATATTTATTAAAGCTAGATTTTTTTCTAAATAATGTACTAATTGAGTGAATGTACTAATTGACTTTTGGTTCTGGTAATCAAATAGTTAATGTGAACGAAAGTGTTTCTGTAAAGGAAGATATGAACATTTCACAACCCAAGAAACTCTTTAACTTTTCTATACTGTGTAAGGCAGTATTGGCGGAATTTATTTCGACGTTACTTCTAGTCCTGCTAGGATGCATGTGTTGTGTGCCAATTTCCAGCTTGGCACATTTACCACTTTTATACGGACCATTAGGTTTCGGCTTGGTTGTTCTCTTTAATATTCAGGCATTTGGACATATATCTGGAGCACATATGAATCCAGCCGTTACATTAGCCGCTCTGCTATGGGGAAAAATATCAATCGCCACTGGAATTGCATATATCTTAGCTCAATGTACGGGTTCTATAGCTGGATATGGTATATTAGTAGCAGTATCTCCAGTTGATTTGACTACAGACGGAATTTGTGCAACCCAACCGCATGTACAGCTCACTACACTCCAAGCATTGGGTATTGAATTGATTCTAACAGCCGCATTAAACTTCATTAATTGCGCTGTTTGGGATCCAGTGAATGAAGCTTTCTTAGAATCTGTTTCTCTAAAAATTGGTTTCACTATTGCTGGGCTATCGATTGCTGGAGGTCCGTTTACTGGTGGAAGTATGAACCCAGCACGATCTTTGGGGCCAGCTCTTTGGACAAGTACTTGGAATGTACATTGGGTCTACTGGATCGGTCCGTTACTTGGTGGATCTCTATCGGCAATATTTTATAAATATACATGGCTGAAAGAAGGTAGTAATTAAATATGAAATAAAATAATAAAAGGTTGTATAAAAAAGTTAAATGCTTGTGAATTATATACTTATGCTACATAATTGCAATAGTAAAAAATTAACAAAATTTAAAATGTTTTTTTTTATATGAACGTTACCCGTAACTCCGTTAACGTTACGATTTTGTCCCCACACAAGTATTTTATCCCGTTTCGTGGTAACATCCCGGATCAATTATTTGTAGGCCATACAAAAACTCGAATGGATACGAAATCACGACCCGCAAATCCGTAACCAAAATCTTCTTAGACACTATAAATGTATAGTGTATTCATTTTAAAAATATTACACATATTTATAAGTTAGTGAAAATGGCTGGATGTTTGTAACTTAACTGCGCATAAACGGCAGTGCAGTACATATTTGGAAAAAAGTTGGCACACGGGTAAGACCATCTCCTGAAATAACACAGGAGATGCTTTTTACGATGTGAAAACTATTAACTTTTACCAATACTGCTTTACAATTTTGTTTATTTTTTGATAAAATAATCTCATAATCAGATAACACGGGCAAGACAAGTACAGAGATTTGGAAACGTGTTAATGGAGGTTAGTAAAAATGTCTTGAGGCCTTTTTAAATCATTCTTCACATGTGTTATTTTTTAAAAACTGATGATTTTTTATATTTTTAAACCATATAGTTACTTCTTACCGTGCCGTGTCATGGCGGTGTAAGGTAAAAAGTGCGTTTGCCAACTCGTTTTAGAAGCGTGGTAACTGTGGCAATGTCGTATTCGTAGGGAGGATCCTTATGAATAAATCTATTGGAGAAGTCTATATTCAACAGTGGACTCTTATAGGCTGTGATGGATAAATGCGTGGATAATACGCAATAGGCGTACGCAGTAGGCAATAATAAGTCTATGGTGGATAATCACTTTTTATAACGCGAGAATAGTTTAAAATAGAATGAAACTGAAGGATAGTAATAACGCTTCCTACAGTGTAATTAGTATATTATATTTGTTTTTTTATTTACATTAAACTGATCTTCATTGTTTGTGATATAAATGAAAAAACGAAATAAACGAAAAACGAAATAATAGAATATATTAAATTTAAATCGGATTTGAATGATGAAACTATGGTAATTATTTGACTTATACTCGTATTTATTTATATACTAACGTATTGTATGTATATATTAAGACAGATTAAGATCAGACAAGAATGAAATAAAATTAATTTACGATACAATACAATAAAACGTATGTTTTCACATAGGTGTATTTAAGTCACGTAAATTTTAACATGGTTGCTTACGTGCTACAAAAATAATTATTAAAGTATCGCTATCTATTGGAATGTGTAATGGAAGGAACGAGTACATTCCGAAATATAAAGATTAGATAAAAGATAATATACAGGTATGCATAAGGCGCATATTTTTTTAAATTTAAAATCCAATTTATAGGACTAAAACGCTATTCTAGAAATGTTATGCGAGTTAGGCTGTACTTCATATTATCAAATTCAATTAACTAAATATCTTTAACAATAGAGTAAAAATACAATTAAGTTCATAACCGTCTCCACTGCGAACACTGCAAGAATATACACTATCTCGTCTTCCCGGGTGGTGTCGTAAGAGGTGACCGCAGAAAACTGAACAGGAAAAAAAAAGAAAAAGAAAATTAGAATTATCTTCTTGTTAACAACATAAAATTATAAAAACTGCGTGGCAATAATGTGGACTTTTATAGGATGTAATGTAATTAACTAACTAATATGAATGTACTCTGAATTCTCATAAAATTATGTATTTAACTAGAGGATTACAGTAAAACATCTTAATTAAAATTATATCTTTTGAATTTTTGTCCGATGCTAAATACAAACAGAACAGAATACTTATTGTTTCACCAGTAATAACTTGTTCATTTCATAGAAATGACCTTTTAGAGAAACGTTAGAAAAATACAACAGATAATGAAAATGATCAACAGAAAGAAAAAAAGAATAAAATATTTTTTTTATTTTATAGAGATCACAAATAATGCTTGTTGAAAGCTATTTGCGCTTTTACCGGGACGTTTATTTCGGGAAAAGCCTCTGTTGTGTGTTTATTACGGCACATTTTGCATGCTGATCTTCATTCGCATCTGAACAAAATTCAACTAACGCCACAATTGTAGCCACTAGACCATTCCAAACGTCGTCTTTTTGTTAATAGGATGCTTGAACGAAATATAGGTATTTCACCAGAAATCACCTCCTAGCCCATTTTCATCTTAATGGGTACGTCAATAAACAAAATTGTCCAATTTGGGGAGTGGAGAATCCTCATGCTATTCACGAAGCAGAGTATCATCCTCCAAAAGACACTGTTTATTGTGGTAGTGTGGTTTATGGGCTGGTGGCATCATTATGCCTTTTTTCTTCTAAAACAAACAGGAAAATGCCCTTGCATTGAATGGGGAGTGTTATCGCAACATGTTTTTGAGGTCCAAATAGAATGAATAAGACGGAGCGACATGCCATACAAGCAGTGCAACACTCCATTTATTGTCAACGAAATTTGCAGATCGCATAATGTTTCGGTATAAGTAAAAAGGGTGTCCGTCGCTTCCACCAAATACCAGAATTACTCTGCTATTCTACGATGATATTTTTATATATTATTTTTTATGCTGTGTTCTGGCATGACACTGATAGTTCAAATTGTTAGTCAGTGCTTCGATATTTAATTAAAATCTATTGGAAGAAAACAACATTGTCCTGAAACTCATAACATAGTTATAAACTTTTTGACCTGTCAAACGGAACGTTTTATTTCTGAACAGGAATGTTATAGATGTTTTCCATACACATGCATATGGTATTTGACATAAATTTAAAATATTCTCTTGTCTCATTGAGCACGTACAAGCACTCATCTTCACAAGAAAACTCTATACGAATTTTAATATTTTGTTAAAATTGAAAACGCTTAACATAAGTTATGTAACGTGAATATTTCCAGACCATTAAAAATATACATTTTTGGGTGAACAACGAATTAACAGTTTATTCATCTGATGGTTAAAGCCAATTAGGCTAGGAGGAAGACAAAACTGTTAACTGTTAACAACTTGTTATTTTATGTATTATTTTTTGTTTATTTATTCATTAAACCTTTATTGTTAACAGCTTAAGAAAAAAGGGTAACAAAGGGCGGACTATTGTACCTATGGGCATTCTCTGCCAGTCAACCCGTGTAGCGATGAGATTTTGTGCTAGATGCAATTATAAATATACATGCACACATAGATACTAAGATCCGCATATGATATACAAAATCTATAGCTACAATTAAAATACAAATATGTTATATATAAAATACATATAATAATACAATATACATATTAAAATTGCAAATAATAATAATACATATAAACATATCATCATCATTGTGTGTGAATGTGGCGTGTAATGCCACACGTGCGTGTGTGTGAATAATTTAAAAGGTCAAATATATATAAAAACATACTAATGTATGTTTAACAAAACTTATTAATATAACATTGCAGTACATTCAATATTCACAATCAATAATTATTGCATGTTTTCAGCATCGTTTCTCTTTCCATAAGTCGATTTGTATGATACATTGAAAATAAACCAGGAAGGTGATAAATAGATTAACATACACGTATTTACGTGTAACACTTATCTTATATTTTCATGTATGTAACAGTACTAAAATAGTAAAGTGAGTCGAATAATGAATTAAAATGATAAAATTGAATATAAATGAAATAAAAATTACTGATGAAATGAATCATAACACTTGAAGTAATTAGAGGAGGCCTGTGTCCAGCTGCAGGACATCTAAAAGCTGTAACTGCATACTTCACAATGCAAGGTGATACAGAAATCTATCTATTTTTCTAAACGGTTTTTGTGCACTCCGAATGCTGGATTCTGAAATGCTTGTCACCGACACCCTACAATTATTATTATATTGCTTCAATTTAATGCAAATTAAAGCAATATAATATTAATTTTAGGGCGGTAAAATTGTTTGAATCACTTTGCAATAAAACCCAACATTTTCGTGAACCTTTTTATAGTATCGTCTAGGTGATTATTAAAACTCAATCTGCTGTCAATTAATACGATTAAAGTTCAAAATCATGCTATTTATTTTATATTGGATATTATTATCTTCTTTAGATTAAAGTTACAAAGTAAAATACTATAATCGTATCAGAAATCAACCCTCGTGTGTATTAGTATTTTCATAAGAAATTGGCTTACGTAATATATTATTTTTATGATACTAATTAAAATTAACTACCTCGTTGGTCTAGTGGCTATAAACACGACTGCTGATCACGGAGTTCGGAGTCAAATTTCGGGTCAGGTCAAAACTAGCAGCCCGAAGTCAGGAAGTTGCCGGTGTTTTATCCCCATACCTCGGAAAGCGGGTGTAACCGTTGTTCCCGCGCCTGACTATTCTCGGATCGTGTCGGATTGCCGTCCCGTCGGATTATGAGAGTGAGCAAAGTAGAGAGTGCGCCTGTTCCTGTGCATATACATGTACACTATAATCCTGTTCTGTGCAGATAGTCAGTCCGTCGTGACCGTAATTCGGTCTGGAGGACATTATGATACTAATCTTATATTAGTTTTTCACATACATTATTCACTATCTAAAGTAACTATAAAGTATTTGTAATACATTCAAGAGGTAAAATAGTTAAGGCCCATGTCATCCATGACAACGAAAAATTTTATACTTCTGTAATATGTCACCAGCATGGCCTATCACATTTGGGAGACATTATTTTCTTGTATCCTCGTCTAGTTAGGATCTTATAAATATATCCTTCTAAACTTAATTCCAGAGAGGTCCTTCAGGACGTCCCAGTCAACTTAGATGACTCGAAATGCTGACTAGATACACACTCATATATATTATAATAATCCACCCACAAAAACGACTACAGAAATAATTACAGTCGGTAGACCACTCCATATGTCGGCCATCTCTTGAAGTTTAGATATTTTGTTTTCTTATCTATTTTTGGTCTCGTGAGCTTCTTGTTATACGTAATAGTTATGTCTACAAAAAGTTTCCTAGTCTGTGTCCGGTCCCATTTCATTTCCCAGTTTCGTCTCATCCTTCGCGTGTTGGATTACCTTGATACCATTATATGGCACTCTCTTGAAACAGGAAATAGCAGTATCTTACAT
>DWHP01006189.1:0-11536 GCA_018247895.1 Parnassius honrathi | reverse complement strand
ACCGAACAAACCTACAAAGTATGTTTTAACGCTTAGAATTACTGCAGGTCAAAGTTCTAGTGAACAGAAATACATAAAGTTTCGCCAGTTCTCTTCGTATTCGGCCTTAAGCTAGAATGTTTTAAGCTTTTTGATAGAATCAAAACAAAATATTTTTTCATAATTAACCACTGTTTCGGATAATACATCCATCCTGGGGTTTTTACGTTAAATGTGGAAGGAAAAGAAATTTTGCAATAATTTTGTACAATTATGAAGACGAATTAATAAGCACCAGCATGCTAGCGATTACATCATTCACAGGAGCTACTTTCATTTATATGTTAATATTATAATAACTATTTTTAAAGTTTTTATATAATAAAAAACTTAAACTAGTTGATTATGCCTCAGTGATCAAGAGGGTGAAAACTGGCAGCGACCACTGAATAGTGATAGGCATACGGATACTTTACGTTGAATTAAGGAGCTCACGCCTGATGAAATCATCGATTCGTTTTCGTCGTGTTTTAATCCATTACCTGGAAACTTTCAGCTCCAATCACAACAACATTTTCAGCGCCCTTGGCACTGCGACATCGAGTACGAAATCGAGTGTTGATCGATGTCGATCAATGCGATTGGTGTTGTAGCATTAACTGATCGACGAATACTGGTCTATAAAATTTTGTGAGCGGTCGGTGAAGCGGTGCAGGTTCTCAAATAATCAAGCAGCTCGATCGACGTCGACTAATCTATTCTACCATCGATCGATTGGTGTGATAACACTATCTTTTTCTTCTTCTCCATAAGCTCTATTACAGATGTGGTTCATTAATGGTCATGAGCATTCTCCCTTCCCTATTTAGGATTTAATAATAATAATAAGGTCAGGCGCCGTTTTAGCTCAGAGGCTAAGCGCTCGCTGTAAATGTTACAGTACACGAGTAACCCGAGTTCGAATCCCGCCGACATCAGTGATATTGTTAATTGCAATTTTAGGTGCTAATTTACCACGTGCTGGCTTTTAAGGAAAACATAGAGAGGAAACCTGCGTGTCTGAGAAATAGGAAAAAAAATTTACAGCGCGACAGACATTTCCTTGACACCTCTCAAAAATGAAAATAGGCCTGTGCCCAGGAGTGGGACGTAGATTGTAACTTAAACTTTTATACGACCAGAACAGAGCCAGACACCTCGCACATTTGACGATGCTCCCCATTGCTGGTCTAAGTCTTTTTGTCCGACGTAAGCACGGTATAACCACCTGGGTACTCGGTCAATTATTATAAACCATAAAATATTTTTAACATATAACGGAGTCACTTCTCATAACACCTACGGGATGAAATGGGGTAATGAATCCGAAGCCGCTGTTTTCTAGTGGCTTATATAAACTTATAACCAAATTTAAGGAAAATTTAATAAACTGTGTCGTGGTCTATTTTCCATGATTTCAGTTGTAAACCTTGAAAAACAATTGCCTTTAATCAATATTAAAATTTCTTTATTTATTGTTATATGTTATTTTTTTGCATATATCACTTATTTATACTTTCGACTGGCAACCTTTACCTTAAATAAGACGCAAATTTCCTAGTTCTTTATGAATAAATTTGCCCATCGCGGCGGTTTTTGATGTTAAGTAAAATTATTATTAACGCTCAAAATTTAACAACGAAACATTTCAGAATAAAACACACGGTTCATTGATTATTCTAAAGCAACACTCTAAAAGAAATGCTTGTGTTGCAATGTTAAAGAACCATGCACTTATACACGATACAATATATTAATGCTCAACAATGTCGGTACGAGCTTGAAATTACTGGTCAATTTTCGGTGCGTGTTGTGTAAAAAGCCTAAAATGTATTATAAATGATAAAAGCTAAAATCACTTTCAGGAAATTTATTACATTTTCTTTTATGAGGGTGTAAGTCCATAAACCGGACTTGGGTCAAATTTCATGTTGGATACCATTTGAGCTTTGCTGACATGCAATTCATTTCAGCCTTTCTTTCGAAAGATTCCTTCCGGTCCGAAACAACCGTGTCACGCATTCACCTCCCTATACATTCTACTTGCTCAAGTATTTCAATTCTAATAAAATAGGTTTATATGTGGGAAAATTCATCCCTTACTTTTGTTTTTAAAATGCCTTACTAAACATGTCTTCATTTTTCATGACCAAATTAATCATATAACAATGTAAACAAATTAATCATACTCTTCATAAATATATATTTACCATCATACCTCAAAGAACTCAAATGTGCCAAGTATATAAATATCACTCTGTTTTTTTATAGGATAGGGTGACAAACGAGCACACAGTCTTAGACCGGGAAAGGACCACACTCTCACAGAATACCAGCGTGAAATAGAAGCTTAATGCTGCTGTGTTTTGTATGGTGAGTGTAGAGAACCGGAGACCCTTTTTACCGGAAAACAGGCATTTCATCTCAGTCCTCACGGGTGACAATGAATCTGCATTCTGATTTGTAATCGAGGATATATGTAGGTGTCTATGGGCCGCAGCAACCACTTACCATCAGGTGGAGTGTGTGCTCGTTTGTCACCCTAGCCTATAAAGAAAAATTGCATAATTATTTAAACGAAAGGATTAAATTTACTTATGACATTTATCTCATTTTCAGGCTAGACGAACCGAATCACTGGAGACAATTAAAAACCACAATCAATCGAATACACACTGAGAATAAAAAAAACATAGATTTTAGCTACTAAATATACTCATATTGTTCTAGCTTGAAAAGAGGTGTGAAATGGTTTAGAAAAGTAAGATGGAGATATTATTTAAAAGAGAATTAATAACAGCTGGGTGTTATATAATCACGGAAAACCAGTTCTAATGCCAAAGAAGAATTTTATGGAAGCAATTATTGAAGTTTCGACTCAGACGCCTAATATTTTTTTCAATAATATTTAGCACAAGGAAAACATATCCTTTCTGAGAAAAAATAACTGAAAAATAATAAAGTAACGTAACTGTAATGTAACACTGATACAAGAATTTTCTTTTTTCCTTTTTTAGAGCCAGCCTTTTTTATTAGTTGTTAAGTTTTAAGTTTTAACTTTCCAGTGGAAAGTAATTGTAACGCAAATTGGAAATTTTAACATATCTCCACGTTTCAAGGTCTTTAGAGTCGAATAGTATGGTTTTTAAGAGGATGTCCGTGTGCGCACATGTACGTATGTATGTATGTATGTACGTTCGGATTCAATTTTCGCCTCGTGTATCTCAAGAACAAAGTATTATGTTACTTAGACCTCATTAAATTTTGAGCAAAATCGATCAAGTCGTTTTTTGTTCCGAATGAAAAATTGTATAAAATATTAAAACAAATGATATTTTTTTTATTCCTTCCACAGGGAAGGTAGTCTAGTGGACCTTTCGGGTTGCACCCGGACCGCTTTTATTTATATTTATTTGCTTGTCCTACACGCTGTAATGACGTAACGTGACGTAAAGTCTACCTGGTAAGTTACCAGTCTATAAATACTTCTGGCGTCAAATGACAACGCCCGCACCACCGTGTTGCTATCAGGAGGAGAGCCAATTAAAATTTGTGAGGCATTGTTAGTCCTCAGAGGTGACAACACATCTGTAGCCCTCTTGAAGTTTTGGCGGGAACTTGTCCGACGACGGACAGTTTTGTCGCTTGAAGAGCCTGTGTTGTTTTTGAAGTGGATTTTAATTCGTAAAAGTGATGTGATTTTGTGAATTAAATGTCTGCGCGTGTGAACTATTAGAGAAAACGACGAAACAAGTGCTTTGATATTGATATAAACCTCAAGTTAATTTGATCGCTTAGGCGCCTTATGAACTTGAGTGGCTGTCGTCATCAACAGTCCGCTGGGTTGAGCTGTCCTCAAAATCTCCCAAAAACTTCGCAGTATGACGCATCAGCATATTGTGAAGAAAAAATACATAAAATGAAGATTCTAAAAGCAATGATAGGCTCAGAAGGGCTAGTACCCAGAGCCGTAAAGCCAGTTAAATAAAAAAAATGTAGCCCTCTTTGTTTTGAGTTGGCTGCTTGTGTCCATTGGCTGCAGAAGTCACTTACTGTCACGGATCATTACCCCACTTACTATCAGGTTGACTGTAATCAAGATATAAACAATTGTTCCCTGTTATTTTTATAATCCGTAGATTAAGTTGAAATAGAGATTATATTCAATCAAACTTAACATGAAAAACAAAATTATAAGTTTAAATAAATCGTTAATAATGTATTACTTGTTGATCTTAATTTCATTGGATTGAAAATTAGGTTACCTTACAACAATGTAGTTCGGACGACAGCTCAGACGCTAAGCGCTCGCTGTAAACTTGAGTTTACCTGTATTCGATCGCGATCGGCACCAATGAAATTGTTAATAGCAATTTTACCTCGTGCTCAGCGGTGAAGGAGATTTCCACATGAGGAAAACCGGCACGTCCGAGGATAAAATATATTGAGGACATTTGAAGACAACTACGCCAACACACACAAAAGCAGTGCGGTGGTCTAATCGCTCTACAACCCTTACAGAAATCAGCGGATGCCTTTGCCCAGCAGTGGGATGTATATAGGCTGTAACTTTTCTTTACCCTTTTAGACTTTTTTGTGGATTATGGGAACTTTTAAATGAAAAGTTAAATACACAAAGTCCGAATTTGAAAACGGTTTACCATTTTTTATAATATATGGTTTAATATGAATTAAACTTATATTGAAATTCATAGTAAAGCCATTTCCTAATACACATCATCATACTCATCATTACAGCCCTTCACAAGTCCACTGCTGAACATATGCCTCCCTCAAGGAATTTCAAAGCACGGTCCTGAGCCACCTGCATTTATTGACTTCCTGGTCGTCACTCCATCTAGTTAGGCTACTACCCGAGAACTTTGCTTCACCATCAGTTGCCGAGCTATATCGCGGGCCCATTATCACTTCAGCTTACTAATCCGTTGGACTATGTCGGTTACTCTGAATCTACTGCGGATATCCTATCCGTTTTTAAGTCTATCGTTTTTAAGATAGACTTAAAGCAGAAAAAGAAAATATTTCTAATATTCTATCGATGATTGTTCAATATAGCGTAAGTAGAGAAATAATAAAAATAAAATCTTTATCCGCTGGATGAGTTCGTAAATGTCCTGATCCAAAAGCGCCAATTAATCATATCGATGCGGACTGGCGAGTGTTGGCAGGATTTATACGATCGCAAGTTTTGTGCCTCGCACGCAGCCCCGACTAATGACTCCGTTCTCGAGAATTAACGACTGTGTATACGTATTGATTGGACGCTCAGCGGATTCATGTGCTTCGGTTAGTTTTCTTTGCGATGATTACCTACTAATACAAACCAAATTTTTATATTTTGATTGCATTCTTGATAGATCACAAACGCTATCTACATTTTCGGATATCACCGTAGAGAGCTTTATAAATTTTTACAAAATGTAGCTGTTCCATGCTACTTCGTCTGCGTGGATTGGATTTAAATATTTTTTGCACGGAATTCTAATTTTTTTTCTAAAATAAAAGTGGTCTAAATTACTCCTTATAACATCAGCTACCTGCCAAAGAAAGTACCGTCCAAATCGTTTCAGCCATTTCGGAGATTAGCCGAAACAACAGACACACAACAAAAATTAAAAATTATTTTTTTTTAACTACCGCACTTTCATATGCATTTAGTTAAAAGCTGTTATTTTGGCATTACAAACAGAAACTTCAATTTTAGTACGCCCTATCGGGAATACTACCAGTAAGTTATTTGGGTTATACTTATATCCAGGTGAACAGGAGGGCCGATGACTTCTCACCGGTTAAGCGGTAACTGCCCATCACAAGTTAGTCAAATACTTGCGTTTGGCTACAATGGATAGTTTTACGCTAAGGTCGGCTGCCAGAGCCTCATACGTCCATCAGCAGAGTACACCGTGTACAGTTGGGGATGGTACCAGAAGAAAATAACAATAAAGTGACCCTTAAATTACAACAAATGTATTAAATATATTAAATTAATACCTTGAACATGGACTGGTTTCGAAGTCTGGGTAATTGACTTTAAATACCTGAGTATAGGTTTTGAGATCTAACCCACCCGGTACAAGGTTCGATTTTCTGAATACTCATAATGTTGCTAAAACTGCCTCCAACCGTACAATTGATCTTAGCAAAATAGTTTTTCATCAGATACTGGTAGGTTCTAAAACAAGTCAGTGCTATTGGGTTTGATCTAAATCTTACAACTCTAGTAATTCAGCTGGAACATACGTATGCGCCATGCAATTTATAATTTTCGCAAACTATTAACGTTGCTAAAAGTCGGTCATACAAATTCAACATCACGTCTCATTTCTATGATGATTTTTTAAACTATTTACTTACAGATTTTCATCAAAATGATCTTAAAATGCTTCTGTGTGAGTGATTCACAATAAATTGTCCCCATATTCCGGTTCATATTATAATTTAACACAATGTTTGTTTGAAGTGGACAGCAAAATCCTCCACATAAATTCTGAGGAGCCGTCCCAGTGTTAGCGAAATACGGGAAAGCGCCCCGGGGACCCGTCCCGCACACAAATCATGTTGTCTGCTGCTTTGGACAAAATGTAACCATTAAGAAGACCGTGGTTAAGTTAGTTCGTGCTAATCGAAACAAGCCACTAAATTTAGTAAAAAATATTCTAACATGCCTATTGCCCATTAAATCTATATCCTAATATTGACGTATTCGTATAATTCGTCGATTACTTAAAATAATGCAATTAATAGATTAGATTCGCAAGAAAATTTTTCTCTCTCATCCTGATATAACGGAATACTGCAAAGGACGTTTAATGCTAAACGCATATTAAAAGTGTGAGTTAGTGCCTCCGCGTTTATGCTGTCACTTAATACAACTATACACTAATCTAGTTTTAAAAATATAACACGTAAAGTGGAAAGTAAAATAAATAATTAATTAATCGAATTTAAAAATTGTCGAAAAACACTACACTTAGTACTTACCCCTCATTATTTGAGAATATTTATTGAAAGAAAGACACAAAATTGAAAAATTAAGATTGCCTTGTTAAAGGATGTTTAACAAGGCAATCTTAGAAAAAATTAAACAAGACAATAAGACAATCAGAGAAATTAAAGTTATAGAGTGTCTTCGAAATTTATTGATATTAACGCTGTTCGTTTCCGGTTTGTACCTGGCAACCACGAAGGAAGAACCAATCCATCCCGATGGGGTCCGCCCGACCCTTGGCGCGCATTAACCGGCCCTTGTCTTTGCCACTTTGATTTGTAACCTCTTCGAAGAGATCAATCGCCTGCGGCCAAGTTTACGTAACAAGTATTTGTTCACTTGCCCAAATTGATTTTTTAGTATATATTAGTATTAAAAATACCGTTTATAACTTAAATTCACACTTTAAAATTCAGATTTATGATAACTAATGATATGGGTTTAATTACAAAGTTTTTCAACCTTCGTTTTATCATTAATGTAATAAGTTTATGATAAAAAGAAGGTTAAAAAAGCTTTTAGTTTTAGTTATCAGTTGACTGCTGTTTAAGTTTACCGTTGTCACCTCTTATGACACCCCCGGAATACTACCCCATATGATGGGGTAGTGAATTTTCTTACGCCGCCACTATATGGCAAAGGATTATTCCGTCAACACGGATGAGTCAAATTAAGTTTAACTGTCACAATTTTAAATAATAATATATTTTGAGGACTTGAGGAGCCCACCGATTCACATTGAACCAGCGCCGAGGACCAATTGGTTCACAATAACACTTACTCAAAAATGCTGGGTGTAATGTTTCATATACTTTATTTATTAATACGCATGTTATTTAATCTTTTCGCCAATAAAATTGTTGACTTTATGAATAGCAGTTTTATGATAAGTGTCACGGATTATTACGCTCAAATAAAAATAGGACCTGGAGCAATTATAAACCTGACCGGAGGACATTATAATTGTTGTTTATGTCCGCGTTCTGTTTATGTATGTTCATATAATACAGAAGAAATTTCTCGTGTAGGGATAACGTTTTTTTATTAAGATAAAAGAGTTTTTTTTAATAACATAATGGTGACAAACGAGCACACAGTCAACCTGATGGTAAGTGGATGCTGTGGCTTATAGATATCAATATTTAACCTCGATTAAGAATCCAAAGGCAGATGTGTTGTCACCGTTAAGGACTAACATAGAATGCCTCGATTCCAGTAAAACGGGGCTCCGGTTCTCTACACTCACCGTACGAAACACAGCAGCATTAAGCTGATATTTTACGTTGTTATTCTGTGAGAGCGTGGTCCACCTCCGGTCGAGCTGACCCATTCATGCTACAACCGTAGTAGTTGCGGTGGCTCTACCACGTATAAAACATAAACTTAAACAAAAGTGCCACATTCCTGCTCAAATTTAAAACTATTGTTTGTCCTGTTCAATTGATACCATCATCAGAGATGTTATGTATGTTATGATGATAATTATGGGAACATTTTATCTTAGTCCTCAGATGTGACAAAACGCAACAATCTATTTTTTTTGAAAGTGGCCACTCTCCATAGGGTGTAACAAGGACTAACGTAAGTTCGTTTTTTTATTCAGTTTTATAAAAACAGAGTAAGTACTTGCACACTACTAGGTACATCAGTCAATAGAAGAATATTTTTAAACGTGAAACAATTTAAAAAAGGAAATTCACCAATGAGATTATCTTGTTTGTCTCACAGTTTGTAAACGGCGGCGCAATGACTGCCGTGAAATCTCCCGATTCATAATTAATGATAATTTCCGGCGGACCGGATTTTTCATTCAAAGCGAAAAAACTTCGCTCAGCGGAAAAATAATCGCGGAAAGAGCTTATTCATTTATGAGGTCGACTAGGGACTTACTGATAGCCTGAAACATTTTTATAAAACAAATATTTTAAAAACAGTTTTTACAAAATATAATACCATTTTTTATAATATTGGAGCGACAATAGCCTCAAATGGTGATATACTATCTTGTGTGGACGATTGTGAATATCCATACCGGCATCGGAAACAAGCGAAAAAACTGCAGGACGTCTGGACGAAATATTGCTACAACCAGTCCGCCTGAAAATTGTGCCATTTTTTTCACAAGGGGAGACAAACGCTCGGCACTCAACTATTGTGGACTGAAGATGAAAAGAAGATAATTTTTAAATATTTAACTAGAAAACACAACGTCGAGATCCTTCACAGCTGATCGTATGAGGAAACTGACAGACTCTTGGCTATGGTGAGGGCTATGCTCGGAGTTTCTTTGCTGTAGTGGAACTCGTAATGATAATATCCGCAATAAAACCGGTGTAGCCACCTTACCCAACGGATCAGTAAATAGAAGTGGCTATAGGCTGGCCATATAGCTCAAAAACCAGATGGATTGAGGAAGTCGATGGATGCAAGTGGCTGAGGACCGTATTTTGTAGCGTTCTTAACTTGTGAACGGCTGTAATGTTGATAATGATAATGATAAAAAAGTGCTATTAGCATAATCTGTGTAAGTAATTAAAACATAATTTAAAAAGAAATTAGTTTGAATGTATGTGTAACCTTACAGGACGTCGGCTTCAGAACTACAAAGAAAATACAATCTTTAAAAATGGAGTATCTGAAACGGAAGCGACGGGCAGGAAGACGTCGACGACAGTGCCGCGTTGCCAACCAAACGAATTAAAAATTTAACGAGTATCCGTTTCCGAATGCAATGACAGTCTATTTACTTGTTTCAATTTACATTTTAGCAAAATTCTGCTAGTATTGAGATGTTAAATACTGTTCTAAAACTATTTTTTTCTTGTTACTAAGTAACGGAAAGCAGAAATCTTAACAACTGTTAAGCCTACTTCTACCTTTTTAATAACTTATGGCTATAATTTTACAATTTTACAATAAATTCCATTCCAATCATGATAGTTTAACATTCGTTTAAAACTTATTAAAATTAATACAATATTGCCATTGAAAAGTTTGCTTCGCCTAATTTCTTCCCTTGGATGTCGTAATCGTAAGAAGCGACTATGGGAATTACCAGAAAGTTCTTAAGACTTCCGATAGATGGCGGTGTAACCATTTTGCTTACTCAGACCGGCGACGGGCGGGTTAATCCACCATATCAAGCGTGACAATCAACAAAAATTCTCCCTACAACCGGAAAAACTCATGTAAAGCTATGGGCTTTTACGGGCCGTCATGAAGTGGCGGTGTAAGAAGAATCATTGCCCCATATCATCGCGTTGGTGTCGTAAGAGGCGACAGAGGGTTATTAATCAAGAGATGGGCAGCAGCATCCTTCTGATAACCACTCAAAATAATATAAAAAATTGCAATTTCCAACCCGAGTATCAAGCGTGGCAACTATGGCAAATATCCATCCTATGAGGCAATCTACGGTGGAAGCTAATCTTCAGCAGTGGACTTTAATAGGCTAAAACGGTTTCGGTTACGGGCTGATGATATTTTAAAAACTAATTGACAATGACAATATACAGACCAAACGAGGAAGGCAGTGTAACAGTAAATATTGCAAGACGTCTGGTGCGTCTATAGCTAATCGTCATCTACAGTTAACAGGTTGATAACACGAAAAAAAATTGCAGTTTAAAACATTAAAACGCTCCAATATAAATACTATACTTGGCAGTTGCTTGACCCAATTACATTCATTATGTATACAGATACTCGTAGACTGGCTATTGCTACAATTTCTTTGACAGTCAACATCGACAAAAACTAATTTACTTTTCGTCGCACTCGTTTGTATTATGCGCAGAATTTTTCGTTTGTGCTTTGATAGAAATGACGTAAATTACTATAATTTTAGCAGGTTAACGTTACGTTGTAGAGCCATGCTGCAACTTTTTTATGGTTGTAGCACGATTGGGTCGGCTCGACCTGGTTGGGACCACTTTTCGACAAAACACCAGCGTAAAATAGCAGCTCAATGCTGCTGTGTTTCGTATGGTGAGCGTAGAGAACCGGAGACCATTTTACTGGAAATTTGAGTCTTCAGTGGTGGCAACACATCTGCATTTTGATTCTTAATCAAGGATAAATGTAGACGTCTATGACCGACCGCGTCTACTTAAAGTCAAGTGGACTGTGCGCTCGTTTGTCACCCTTATACTATAAAAAAATATTTTCGAACAAAAGCTTTCAAATTAGTTCATGGCTCTTATTGCCATTGATTTATCACACTTACCATTATGTGGACTGTGTACTCATTTGTCACCGCCATTCTATAAAAAAACGAGAGTTAAGTTTAATATTCATATAATAATCATACGAACTAAACATAAGTAGCTTTTTGCTGTAAAGTAAAGTTAGTAAAGTTACAGCCTATATACGTCCCACCGCTGGGCACTGGCCTCCTCTCATTTCTGAGAAGGTTTTTAGGGCAAAGAAGTGCCCGCCGCGCTGCCCCAATGCGTGTTGGCGAACTTCACATGTCTTCGATTTTTTTTTTCTTATTTCTCAGACATGCAG
>DWHP01006188.1:0-11536 GCA_018247895.1 Parnassius honrathi | reverse complement strand
TCATCATTATACTTGCGTTTTTTGGCTGAGCTCACGGTGAAACAAAAGAAATAACCGTTCACTGTCACTACTCTCTATCTAACATACAATAGCAAGTCGCTTTGAAACAAAAGTACACGTGTTTGCAAGGCGCGAGCGGCGCAGGGAGTGAGGAGCGTGCTATACGTATGCGCGCAAGTGACCGCAGTGATAACCACCGCCCGCGACCGCGCCCCCCTGTAGATGTTTTCGCGCCTCCCTAGTGAGGCGCGCCCCCCACTTTGAAAATCAATGGTTTAAATCATATGCTGTCCGCTAGATACTAACTCTCAAAAATGACTCGACCTGTATTGATGAAATTTTTGTGTCTAAATAGGTCCCTAGATGGTTTAGATTCACAATTGAACCCGGTAGGTCGCACTGTTGTTGAGATCCAAAAATCACCTATTCGAAGCTAGGGCGAATCACTCGTTTTCAATAAAAATTCCGCCTTTAAATAGGGGACAACAAAATTTTTACGACTTTAGTCAATAAAATAGACTATTAATGAAAAATATAAGGTGTTGGGAGCCTTACGCTCGAAGTTATCGATGTGTACGTTTACCTAGGATGAATTGTCCGACTAGGCAAATCCAACTACGACCCAGAGGTCAATCGACGGGTTCAACTCGGCTGAAGAGCGTTCGGGAGATTACGATACATCATCAGATATACTTCAAAACTTGAAAACAAGAAAACCAGTGCGTGTTTCCAATTATGACATATGATCTGAGACGTAGTTTTTTCTATAGAATAGTCACAAACGAGCACACACTTGATAGTACGTAGATTCTGTTGACTTTAGACATCTACATTTATCCTCAATTAAGAATCAAAAGCCTGATGCGTTGTCACCCCTGAGAACTAAGATAGATTGCCTTGTTTCCAGCGAACAGGGTCTCCGGTTCTCTAAAAAGTAGTACTAAAATTTAGTCATTCACGGTTGGCCGCATGTGAAGAAGCTCAAGGTCGCTCAGAGAGCTATGGAGAGGGCTGTGCTCGGATAAACACTGCGTGATAGAGAATATTTACAGTAGAACTAGAGCAACTGACATAAGCCAGCGGTTTAGTTAACCGAAGTGGCAAAATCCGAGACGTGAAGTACCAACGCTCCAAGAAGTCTACTGTATGGGATTACTTAAGTTCTCGCAAAAGAACACCAATTTCCACCAACGAGGATTTGCAAGGCTATTTAAAAACATCAAAACGACACGACACTGGTACCGTAAATACCTCAGCCTCTCATCCCACTGATCGTGGGTGCTGTAAAGTACTCGAAACGTTGGGAATAAAAATAAATAAGAACAAAATTAATTTAAACACGATAAAATCCGTAAAATTACCTTCATTTCAACTAAACCAACATTGTGTGTATGCAATAACACTATGCAAATGTTGATACCTATATTACGCACCCCTCGATAATTAGGCGTTCTGGCCACTAAACTTTGTGGTTACATGTATGGAATTCTTCAGCCTTTAAAAGTAATCCTAACCTCGAGAGAAATCATGGTAGTGCCATGCAGCTGCATTATAGTTGCGGCACGAATGTGTCAAAACTCCCGATGAGTAGTATGGTCACCCGTCCCGTGACTGTGGGTGCTGTAATGTACCCGAAACCTCGCAACAGCGTCCTCTTACAATCAGTACTGTGTGCTCGTTTGTCATTTTTACTTCTGTAAAAACGGTAACACCGTGTCTAAAAAGACCATGTAGGTGCGTAACCTATGACCGGTTTTAATTGGATGGACTATGTCGTTATATTTCGTCCTTATTCATAACAATAACACTTGAAAACCAAACTTACTACCTATATATATAAGCATGACAAATATGTCTTGAGAAATGGTGACACACACGTACTAATTATACGGCTATTTAAAACTGGTTTAGTTTACTAATATAAAGATCAAGGTTATTAAATGCACTCAGCTTTAATTAAACAGGAATACGAGTAAAAATATAATTTTTTGCGTTGTTTTGCGTGTCGCTTAGATAAAAAGGTGAGATGTTAGGTGGTCCTGGGTTGAATACTGGGAGATATTTAAACATTTGTGCATTAACAAATACGTACTATTGATTTTTCGTGTATTGCAGCGTAATGGAATACACAAACTTACTTATTGAAATGAAATAAGAACTAATTAAAATTAGGATTCTTACAGTAAGCTGGTATATAAATACTAATTAAAAAGCATTGCTTAGACGCTACTACCCTATTTAGGCAACCTTATTTCGGCTATTGGAGGTTGAGGAAAGAAAAGGTATTCTTCATCTTCATCAGCATGTCAAAAGTCAATAGTTTGATTTGGGCCTCTACCGGATTTGCCTAATCGTTCAGGCTTGGCAGACAAACGACGACTGCAGGACCATATGGTACATCTGTCTTGCGCCTTTGACACGGCTGCTATGGTATTTTTAATTATTTATAATTAGTAAATAATAGATTTATGTACTAAACTCTCGATAATTTTACCGTAATCTCAACAAAATACATTGTATGTTATTCTTATTTTTTATTGTAATTATTTTTCCGATCATTAAAACATATCTCTGTCATGTCGAATTAGTTGTTACTCGTTTATTTTATGAGTTAATACGACAGAATATCAGTTGGCATAATGAATTGCCCGCCTCGCATACCGACGACGGGCCCAATTTGCATACAGAGAACAAAATCTTATCCAGGCTTGTTTTTGTATAGTGTCTTTTGTATACGCTCAACTGGTTACATATTCTGTACGGATTTAATTATGAATATCATGATTTGTGAATATTTCCTAAGGCAGAATGAGATCAAGAAGACCAATTTCGTTAAGTTTAATTATTTGTTGTTTAAAAGATGGCGGAAAGAGCTTAAACTAATGAAGGGAGATTTTTGTATTCAAGCAAGGATGATAAACGATCACTCAGATCATCTTATTGTACTTAAATCCTTTAGGCTGTAGACTTAAACGTAGTTGTATTAAGTATCAAAATGTATAAATGTTGTCATCCTTTAGGATATAGATGAAATTGCTCAGTACTAGTAAAAACGTCTCCGGTTCTCGTAACTCATCATACGAAACACAGCAGCATTTTACGCTGAGAGGCCC
Organism: Parnassius honrathi; assembly: GCA_018247895.1. Lineage (NCBI taxonomy): Eukaryota > Metazoa > Arthropoda > Insecta > Lepidoptera > Papilionidae > Parnassius > Parnassius honrathi. Next base: position 8,423 of record DWHP01006188.1, on the reverse strand, counting down.
AGCCGTGAGCCTTTACGGATTGGTAGAGAAGCTGCACTGGAGGGTCCTTGTGGCGTGACTATGCTCTGGTCGAGGTGACTTACTCATGGAGCAGCTATTATACTCTGCAGCCTGAACCTATCATTTATAAAAGTAAATCAAATAAAATTATAGTCTTTCAGACCGATTTCGGTCACCGTGGCCAGCTTCATTGGATACTAGCAATCTGCGCAGGGCAGAATTATGGTGTACGAGTGTGTGCGCAAACCGGTAGACAGAACACCCTGTTTCCTCATGGGATATCGGTGTGATACGACCAGAAAGAGATCAGGTGCAGACACAACGGCTTTGCGTGAATTCCGAGGCACGAGGGTGAAACGCCGCCAATTTCCTGACAACAGGCTGAAGAATTTCTTGACAGAAAAATAACAAGACCCAATAACAGATTTTGACCCGAGCCGGGTCATCGTGTACAAGTCCTGTTTACGACCGGACCAACGAGGCGTTTGAAATATATTATAATTATCTATGTCGGGATATGATAACTGATGACAGAGCTTTCAGAATAGTACATTATTTTTAAAAACAAGGTTGTTAGGTCTTAAGAGTTAGATAAAACCAGTGCGGTATACAGGCGCGACAAACTTAAAACTAAAAATAGAAAAAAACCATTACGCGAATCTGCCAGATATTGAATTTTTAACTTCAAGTACGCAGAAGCATATGGATTACAAAATTATAAAAAATGTGCACATAATTCTAAAAAGCGAATAGACGGCCAGTTAAGTTGAGTGCGAAAGAAAGAGATAGAAGATATATAAATGTCTTCCTTTTGTATTTATTCTAGTAAATAATATAAAATAAGGTCTGTTAGTATTCGCGAAACATCTACACCGAGAAATACAGATATTTGTTTTATCGAGACATTGGTTCATACTCATAGCTATATTTGGATCAAGTAAGTAGTGCTATAATCAAATTGTTAACAAACTCTATATTTGTGAACCAAAATGACTCATAAACACAATAGATCATGTTGCCATCATGCCAACAACATCTCTTAATCTGAACCCTATCGGTGGCACTGTGGTCAAGTTAACAATACATTTATATTGTCACTGTAAAAAGTATAGAGTGAATTCGGAGTAAAACTCATCGTGTCGGAAGGGCAGATCAACGTCTGCTGAATCAACCAATCAGTATTAATGTAATTAAAAAATAGTAATAAAAAGCCAAAGTAAATTATGTAAAGCTGCCCATATCAAACGGCTCCATGTATGGGTCAAATTGCGTCACCGTTTTACCTTGCCTCACCCATTCATGATTTATTAGTAATTCTCAGAAATGTAAAACGTTTAATACTTATTATTCTTGCAATTATTTGCATAGGTCGCCTTTTGTCTAACAAGCCCGCATATGGCTTTGTAAATACCAATTACTCAAAGTAAAGAGATGAGTACTACGCGTGGTTATCTAACGTGCAAAAAAAGGTTCGGTTTGTTTATATTTTGAAAGGCAATTTGTATTTCAAGTTTTTGTTTCTTTATTTTTAATAGCCTATTTTAATATTTAACGAAATATATTAAAATTTTATCGAAAGACAAAATTTTAATATATTTCCACGTTCTGCATACAAATGTTTAAAAGAATTTCTGAGTGTGTGTGGGTGGGTGTGTGTGCGAGTGCGTGTGCGTGCGCGTGCGCGTGCGCGTGCGCGTGCGCGTGCGCGTGCGCGTGTGCGTGCGCGTGTGCGTGTGCGTGTGCGTGTGCGTGTGCGTGTGCGTGTGCGTGTGCGTGTGCGTGTACGTGTGCGCGAGCGTGTGCACGTGCGCGTGCACGGATCACACTCTCACAGAATACCAGCGTAAAATAGCAGCTCAACGCTGCTTTATTTTGTATGGTGAGTGTAGAGAACCAGAGATCCTTTTTACTAGAAAAGAGACATTCCATCTTAGTTCTCACGGGTGACAACGCATTTGCATTTTGTTTTGTAATCGAGGATAGATGTAGATGTCTATGGATCTTAGCAAACAATTACCATCAGGGCTGTGTGCTCGTTTGTCACTCTACTTCTATAAAAAAAAAACTGATTATATAATTATACGTTGTATGTGGTAGATGGGTCGGTTCGAAAGGGTAAGAATCATGCATTTAACTCTGGTATGCCGCTATCGTACGTATGCCGGACGGAAACCAGAATGAAATAGCAGCATAATACTACTGGTATTTTTCGTATGGTAAGATCAATAAGCAGAGACCTCTTTTACTAGTAACAACGCATGCCCAAACATACGCGTAGTCATCGGGAGTGACAGACTACCTAGGTGTCAATGGGCTTCAATATTCTCGTTTGTAACTTCTATAGTGGTAAGTTTTTCATTAAAATCGATAATCTTTAGTTTTCTTAAATAAGAAATTATTTACAACGACTCTCTAAATCCATAGTACAGGATGGACCGAATCGTAATCGAACCCTTTTCTTAAATTAATACGTTTACCGTTGCCGTTATAGCATATTTAAGTCCACTGCTGACCTCCCCCCATAAACAGCATTATAGGGAAGATATTTGTCATAGTTTACACGCTTGGCAAGCGGGTTGGCAACCGCTTTTTTTTAGTCGTTATTAGAAAAACGCTGCAGTCCACCTCCTGATTTGTTTCCCTCTGCCGCCACGACATCCATGGGAAGATATAGTGTAGTGGATATTCTTATGCCGCCACAACACGACAAATAAATGAGTTTAATGGTATCAAATGTCCGCTAAATTGACACAACGGTTAGTGAACACTGACTCATGCCAAGTTGCTACCCGATTGCGTGAATTTCAACGTAACCAACTTTTGGTCAAAATCCCATTGTTCGCTATCGGTTCTGACTGTATCGACCCACTCCCTTATATAGAAACCTAGCAAGGGTACATACTACATATGCCACGCACAACCACAGAGACAGTACTCATCCATTCATAATGATCTATTGAAGTCCACTGCCGAACATAGGCCTCCCCGTAAATTGCCTCATATAGAGTATATTTACCAAAGTGCTACGCTTTGCCATCCACCGAAGAATTTTCTTCCTAATTGATATTAAAAAGGCACTGTTGTACTTCTCCCGGTTTTTTACCCCTGTCGCCTTTTACGGCATGTTTGGTGCGGTATATTGGATAATATAGGGTAGAGGATATTCTCTCTAACACTACATGGTCCAGTGATTCTGTATAGAGTTTAAATTCGTAATCAAAATCTGATGACTACACGTTGCTAGTAACAGATCAACACGATAATGAGTATTTTTGTTTCCGAAAAACACCGAAAACTTTTCTGCCTTGGACCTTACAATACCCGACTCAGCAAAACACTAATGAAAAAACTTCTTGTTTTAAACATTGTATATTTAAACGTATCAAATTATAAAGAATCAAATTTTGGTGTTTTGGTGTTTAAATTTAAAAATATCTTCACAAGTACGTGTTAATTATATAGCTGTTCCTTAATTAGATTTAAAGCTATAATTAGGCAGCGAGTTATATTTAATTCTATACAAATGCACCTAATATTTCACACGATATTTTTTATAGCACAGGCGGTGTGACACAAATGTGTTATTCCACCTGCGATTCAAGTAAGTATACCTAATAATATTTCTAATTAATACTTCTTTCTTCATTGAAGTATAAATAAATATATTAAAGTGTATTTTATCATGGATGCAAGTAGTTTTTTTAAGATTTATTTTTATAGAATAGGAGTGACAAAGAAGCACACAGTCCATCTGATGGTATGTGGATACTATAGCCCATAGACATCTACATCAATCCTCGATAAACTATCAAAACGTAGACCAAACTGGAATGCCTCGTTTCCGGTAAAAAGTGTCTCCGGTTCTCTACACTCACCATACGAAACATAGCAGCATCATGCTGCTATTTTCTCACTGTGATTCTGTAAGTGCCTGATTTTTTCCCGGTCGAGCTGACACATTCGTGCTATGCCTATAATATAGCTGCAGTATGATTCGAACACGTATAAAAACTCAACCCATACGCCTCTCTGAGTTAAGAACGGCCTATATCGAACTCGCATCAATTAAAATCCCATAACGTTCCATTTTCGCTGCCTAATGTTGTGACCATGGGAATGCTTTCGCATTCATCCAAACTCTACCAGTGCCAGCTTTTTTTTGGTATCCCACCTCAGGCGTCATTCCTAACCGTCATTTCATCGACGTATCAGAATAAGGGGAAATATCCCAAATTTGTTATCTACCAACCCTACCTTGCCAACCTTATCTCGTCGTCTCATCATCCGGATTTAACTTATTTTAACTTCATATCTTCCGCCGTTTATTGCCTCATATATAAAGTGATATAGGAAAACTAGCTATTGCCCGCGTGATATTTATTACACTCGGATTTCTTAGGTTTTAATTTTTATGCGCAGAAAACTAATTATTTTTCTAAAATAAAACTGGCTCCAGCTACTCCTTATAACATCTGCTTTCTGCCAGTCAATGTCCCGTCAGAATCGCACCATCTGTTCCGGTGATTACCTAGAATAAACTGACAGACGGACAGACAAAAATTTTAAAAACTGTTCTTTTTAATTATCAGTGCCGTATACGCACTCATATGCATTTAGTAAAAAACTGTTACTTTCACATTACAAACAGACACCTGAACTTTATTTATTTGTAGTGTATAGATTTGCTGTAGTCGCCACACTAACGCCACGCAGATTTATAACCGCAGTTTTTATTAATTTGAGAGTTTATCATGAAATGCTGCAGTACATCCTTAGTGTCAATTTCCCTCTGTCGCCTCTTATAACACCTACGTGTGGGGTAGCGTATTCACTGCGCCGCCACAACGCGGCAAAATTTATCTACAAAAAATGTCTGTGTCTGTCTGTCTGTGTCACCTACAATTCGACATGGTCATTTTATTTATTAAAAGCGTATTTTCTGTTAAGAATAATAAGTTACCAGTTCGCGATAAACTTAAAGCGCTATAATTGTTATTATCCCGCTGTTTGAATGACAACGGTTTCATTTTTAACCTGCCTCCGCTATCATTTGTTATCATCCGTTTCACTTATCGTATTGTAACTGCTGTTGCTTTTTATCAGTTACTGTTTCAAAAGACGTTTTTTTTTTTAATTTATTGTTTGCCTTTACTTTACAGATCCACCTGATGCTCGTGATCATCCATACACACACAACTAACTTCAATCAAAGAACGCTCCTGATGCGTTTTCATCTATGAGGACTAAGATGAAATCTCTCTTTATTATTAAAAACATGTTGATACTCCTTTTCTGTTCTATGTTCCACTAGAATAGGGCAGTGGATTATTTTGGACTGCCACTACGTTGGGAAATCACCCCTAGAAGTAATTCAAAATACACACCGCAAATTTACATTTATTGCCTTCCTAATATTAAACTTTTCTTAAAAAACATACTTAAATATTAAAAAAAAATTATTTCCAATGTAAAATCGTTTTATTACTGTCTTGGGAGCTGGAGCTGTATACTAAGGTAATTTTCGACAATTCTCTATGGGACAGCTTCCGGAGATATCGTCCACTTTCCTCTTTTACCGCTGTGACCTAGCGCCGATCCAATTATTGCAAGATATATATTTAAAAAAAAAACTGTTCCCTCAACATTAGGAATTTTTAACTTATCGTAGAGCCTTTTTGTATTATTTCATATGAACAAACAACTGGATATGGAATAATTATTTTTAGGTTATACTAATACTATTTATATATAGGTACATATTTCTTTATAATATTAATATACGTTATAATACTTAGACAATAGATGAGGAAGACTGAGGCCTGTAGCACAGTTGTAACTAACGCAGGCTTCAGAGCTCAAAAATCATTGTAACTATAATACATTATAGTTACAATGATTTTTGAGCTTACTAGACTCTTTGACTTATAGAGTTAATGAAAATTGCAAACAGAAGAGGAGACAACACACCACCTTGTGGTACACCAGCAGCTGTAGTAGTCCAGGCGGAAAAAACCTCTTGCACCTGAATTCGCTGTCGGCGACCAAACAAGTAACTTCGAAACCAGTCAATCAGTCAATGGTAATGTGTTTTGTATGGTGAGTGTAGAGAACCGGAGACCCTTTTCTTTATCGGAAACGAGGTATTTCATTTTAATCCTCAAGGGTGACAACGCATCTGCGTTTTGATACTTAATCGAGAATAAAAATGTAGATGTCTATGAACCACAGCGTCCACTAACCATCAGGTGGACTATGTGCTTGTTTGTCACCCTTATACTACAAAAAAGGCTGTTGCTGAAGAATAAGTATCCCCATAGATTGCTTCATAAGGGGGATATTTACCATAGTTGCCAAACTTGGTAAAAAAACGCTAAAGATGCTGCCCACTCTCTAGTTCGTTCCTTCTGTCGCTTCCTATGACACCCAAGGGACGATGTGAGGTCGTGGATATTCTTACACCGCCACTGCCCAGTTTATTAACTTAGCCATTTTTAAAAACCGATTCTCTAAAATATCCTTCCCCTTTATTTGGGATTTCTGAACAACGGGATTAGCTATGTTTACTTTCCACAATCATGTCAAATGAATAAATCAATCAATAATCTTATAATTTCAATAGAACAGATAATCTAACACAGTGTGAAAATCCAAAAATCAACGGAGTTCGTTTTAGCCGATAAAAAATTAATCTTAGATGCTTGACAAAACTAAAAGACATTGGTCCAAAACTCCAAACACCGAGCGTGGTGAATCGCAGTAATGGGTACAAAAACAATAGTCCAACCGTTGCCATGCCAATCTATCACTTCTACAGAATGATATAGGGTTGAAATAGTAGGGTAAATATTTACGAAACTCTTTTCCCTGCTGGTTTCGGAAGGTCGTAAGCTCGTAAGTGACCGTGACGACCGCGGGTTGCGACACTTTCAAATAAGACTTAAGTTACGAGAAAAGTGTTGTTTCGATTCCCTTTGATAAAAAAATATTTTGCAAATTAAATATTAATCTTATAATATATAATTTTAAAAGGTTCTTTATTTTAGGAATAAATCATTAAAAATAAAATTATTAAGAATCACATTATGCAAACTTTTTTTTTCAATTAGCCCTGTGCTGTATGAAGATGTTTTTAATATTATAATATATTATAAAATTCCACAGTCAACTCAGAAGGGTAAACTAAACTTTTAATTAAAATTAAAAACCTACTTAGAAAACCAAAAAGATTTTTTTTTATAGAAGAAGGGTGATAAACGAGCACACAGTTCACCTGATGGTAAGTGGATGCTGTGGCCTATAGATATCTAAATTTATCTTCGATTAAGTAACAAAACGCCGATGCGTTGTCAGCCCTGAGGACTGAGATGGAATGTCTCGTTTCCAATAAAAAGGGTCTTTGGTTCTCTACACTCGTATATATATAAAACATAGAAGCATTAAGCTGCTATTTTACGCCGGTATTCTGTGAGAGCGTGGTCTTGTCCCGGTCGAGCCGACCCATTCATGCTATAACCATAATATAGGTGCAGCGTGGGTCTACCACATTAAAAGCAAATCTTCGTTCCAACGGGTCGAACGGGGCAACCGTACGGGGGGGGGAGGTCATAGAATTATCTACTACCCCAAATCGTCCCGTGGGTGTCGTAAGAGGCAACCGAGGGAGACTGCAACAACAGATGGGCAGCAGCAAAGGGCGTGGCAACTATGGCAATATTTGGGGATGACCTATGTTCAGCAGACTTATATAAGCTGATTTTATTTATTAATGCTATTAATAAATAAAATAAAATCTAACTAAAGGACTCTGAAAACGAATAAATTGTTATACAAAGTCCGTCAGCTTAATATTTAAAAACGCTAGTCTCTTATGACTTGTGTCACAATGCGTAGCTGGAAGTCTACCGGCGTTAATAATAGAGAATGTGAGAAACCGACGTATGGTAGCATCCGATATGTAGCTTGGTGACGGGAACACCGCAAGGTTACCGTCGGCTTCCGGCAGGCTTATAACGACCGGACTTCCTTACGAGCCACTAATATTGAACATAACATTACGATATGCTTAAGCTTACATGATACTTGAGACGAGAACTTGTATTGAGAGAATATATTCTTTAATAATATCTAATATTAAATTCTTAAAAAGTGTATGTATTATTAAACTTCAATAGCTAATCCTTCATCCACCATAGATTACTTCATAGAGGGGATCTTTAGCATATCCGCATTTTATGATTTTGAGATGTTATCAGGAAGATTGTTGCTACCCATCTCCTGTTTCATTTTCTTCTGTCGTCTCTTACAAAGCTCACACGATATTTTAAAAAAAAGGATACTAGTAACGTTAAAAACTAAAGTTACAGCCTATATACGTCCCACTCCTGGGCACAGGCCTCCGCTCATTTCTGAGAGGGTTTTAGGGC
>DWHP01006187.1:0-11537 GCA_018247895.1 Parnassius honrathi | reverse complement strand
TAAATACGGGCGCGGACCGACCAGGCGAAGAAAGTTCGAGTGTGGGGCTTCTAGAAAGCTTAACTCTTCTGTTCGATGCTAGATGGCGCTAGGGGCATCGACTTAGGCGCGCAACAGTAATAAAGAAAGAGTTATTATTTGATTATATATATGAAACAAAAAGTCGTTGTCATAGCCATTATTTAAAAAGAATTAAATTTATACTGCTATCTTTAGGTAAATTTAGAGAGTTATTAGTTTTATTCGAAACCCCAGAGTTTTATATTGCAACAGTTCTATCCACACATTCTTTTTTTTGTTTTGTAACAAGATAGCTTAAATTGAAATAATACATAATTTTACCGTTTCGACTTATATGAGTTTACATTAAATCGGTTTTTTTTGTGCAACATACTTTGGTAATATAAAACACAATACAGATTTTATTTCCATCTTTACAGAGAAGCCAAATTACTACTTAATTCTCCTTTTGGTTTTTTATTACAATGAGGGTATTAGTTTCACCAAACTCTATAATTAAGAAATAAGTTCGGTACTTATAACTGTCCTCGTAGTTTTTTTAATGAACGAGATAATTACTTAAAGATTATGATATTTAATGATTACAATATTTAACTTAAAAAAAGAAACGTTTAAATGCGTAAATAAAAACCAATATGCAGTTGCAAAATTATAGCGGGGTAAAGAAATAAGTTAAATTGTCGTTATGTTTCGCTAATCTTTGCTTTCGAAGGCTGATAATCTAATTTTCCTGTTCTTTGTGGTCTGTAAGTAGTTACTAACCACTTGCAAATTAATTGAGAAATGTGGAATTATGTTTACATACAAGTTTTTATATCTTGTGTCATTCTAATTCGACCGTTGAAATTTTGATTTTAAATTTTGATTATGTACGATCTAATAATTTTGAATTAATCCATGAGCTTGAAATGATGTCGATGAATATATTTTAAGCTATTCTTTTCAAAGTTTCAGATACGGATATGATAACATTGGAATAGACCAATGAAATGACTCGCCCAGGTTTGAGGGTGAATGTGAGCCCAGATTAGACGACGCTCAGATTAGAGAGTTGAGCACCACCCATGTTCGAGGTTGAGGGTGAGCCTAGGTTAGAGGACTAACATGTCAGAAACAGGGAGTCACCCAGTTTAAGGGTGAGGGTGAGCCCAGGTTAAGGGGCCAAAGGATATTCATGTTAAGGAGCAAGGGGTCACCTAGGTTTGAGGGTGAAAGTGAGCTCAGGTTCGAGGGCCAGAGGATGCTTAGGTTATAGAGAAGAGGATCACCAGGGTTTCAGGGTAAAAGAGAGCCCATGTTGAAGGGAGAAAGAACACTCTACACAAATACGAATATAAGAGATTTGGGAAGAAGGAACAAAACACAAGGGAGGATGTAAGATGAAGGAGACGATGCGACTATGCGACTGAATCGGATATACTCATAGAAGTGCGGAAAGGCAAAAGGAAAGACAAAGAAGATACGAAAAGCACAAATCGTGCTTTTCGTATCTTCCAGCAAAAGTTCCAGCAGTGAGTCAGTTATCTTTAGTAATAGCAACAAGTAAATAAAATCTGATATTAATCTTATTCTCGATAAGTTTTTAACCATTTAAAATAGTGTTAAAAGTCAAGAAAAGCCTAAAATATCGTTTAACTCTAATGTTATACCCGAATTCGACTCCATTAGCAATAAGCAAACAGAGCTCGTATGGGTCGCTAAAGTAGATTTACGGATGGGAAGAGAGAGAAATAATACATTACGCTTGACCAAAACGTGTAGGCTAAGTCACTACCCAACCCCCCCCCCTACCCCGAACGGGTACCCGCCTTGTCGTTGGGGGAGGGGTCTTAGTAGCCATGGCTTGGTCACCCACGTTGAATAAAGGGAACCACATTGAACAAGGAGGTGAAGGGCCCGCGCGAGGAGGTCACTCCGAGTGGGCTTGGCGAGCTCACTTCGGATGTGTGCTAGTGGGCTGCGGCAAAAAGGAGTATCCTCTTCCCCTACCGCTGCAGCCGTATGCCGATGCGCCACTCGCCCTATCCTCCGCGACTCAAACGGGGCCGCAACGTTGATGCGGTGGTGGTGGAGCTGCGGGGGGAGAAGAGTATTGGTATAGCGGGGCGCCGCTCTCACTACCCTCCGCAGTTGAATCTTGGTTGGCAGCAGAGCCATAGACCAGATACGCTGCTGGTCTCGGGAAGGCTAGTGATTTGAGTACTCGTTTTTCCTGGCCCCTTAGCCTTCACGCATCGGACACGAGGGCGTCCGTTGAGCGTGTTTAGTTGGAGGCCGTGGAGGAAGGTGCGCCATGTGTTCTGGTGCGCCTTACCTGGGCAGGAGAATGGGGAGGAGTAGTCCTCTCCCGAGGAGGTGCTGCAATGGGTCGGCTGGCCGCGGATGTGTGCGAAAGCGTTCTCGTGGCCCTGCCAATATGCGACGAAGGTGGAACACCATAGGGTTTTAGTCGGTGTGAGTTCGACACAAACCGTCCTTGCCTCCGCGAGGCGGGTATGCATAGGCATTTTCCCATGTTAAAAAAGGCTAGATACCAAGTCCTACCATCGCTGTTGCTCACATGGGTTGAATTAAAAAAAACTGCATTAAGCATTTACTTGTCGTAAAGACTATGGTGAGCTTTTAACTGAAAAGCTATGCAAACGTGTTAAATATAGTGAGTCGTTGGAGCACTATTATTACGCAAGAATACATTTGTTAAATAGATGTAAAATACTTGGAAGGAAAGCGGTAGATTGTATTTTGTATGGAGTAGATGATCGGGTCACAGTGTGGGATCACAAGAAACGGAACAGGTTTTAAAATATTTTCGTACTGTCAGTGGCGTAAGGCAGGCAGTAAGGACGTGACACGGTTTCTACTACCTATATGAGAGCAAAGCCCAGCTTAACGCAAATCAACGGTTTACAAATACTAAAACTGTGCCGTCTAATTCAAATATACGATCATTACATAAATGTAATTTATGCAATAACATCAATCTTTTAGCTTTTGCTTCCGAAATAAACTGCTTTGATACTAATAAGATTGAATTGCTGAATAAAGATTAGAATAAAAACAGATATCCGAGCTCTATTTCAGATAAAGCAAATGATAAATACGTTTTGAATGTTAAAAATGAAATTAACGTGCTACCGAAGTTAAAGTTCGGGGCATCCGAAAAACTATTGACATATATACAGTAGATGTTTGCGTTTTGTTACCCTGTTCTTCTAGGGCACACGTTTACAGAATTTCTGGATATTGAGGTAACCAAAACTTCTAAATTAATTTTTGAGGAGATGAATGTCATATTATTCATTGATGTTACTGTTTTTAATCACTCTTTCAGTTTAATACCCGTTAAATTAGACCTTTGATTGATGATTAGATGTTTGATGGAAGCGAGTACATGCGGGGATTACGTAGAGGATGGGATGGTAAATATTATTACCTTCTCACAACAACTCATTAAGTCTTTCGATGTTTGTTAGGCCCGGTTTCCACCAAAGCAGAGAGGAGTGGAGACAAGAGGAGATGTGTTTGAATAAACCAATCCGATTTCGTTATTTCCACATTTCTACTCCGCTTAGCTTTGGTGGAAATTGATCAAGCGGAGAGGAGAATAGATGTCTCATTTTTCTATAGAATTTTGTGCGGCGAGCTAGCAAGCAGCGTGGCAGGGCGGAGAAGTGTCTAGTGAAATGGCCTGGTGGCATAAAAACTATTCCTTGTTATACCTTGGAAGATTTTTGAAAACTTTCATCATCAAACTCTTGAAACAGTGTGGCATATTCACGATAACTGTGACATTTTATATGGTTTCTTATCCAGAATCTATGTTGCCGTCGATAATTTAAATATTTTTTATTTTATTTTATTTACTTTTTATAAGCCGGTGCTTAACCACAATTCTACCTGGTGGTAAGTGGTGATGCAGCCTTAGATGGTAAATCATATGTCTTAGCGTAACAAAAGCCTATTCATTCTTGCCTTGAAGACTTGAAGACGCCCAAATTGTATTCGGACGGAAAGATAAACGCCGGCAAATTATTCCACTCCTTTGCTGTTCGCATTAAAAAAGTTGAGTAAAGCGTTTGGTTCTAATGCGTAGAATATCGACAACAAAGGGGTGAACATCCGCCGCCACCATGCACGACCGGACTTGTGCTTTATATAAGGTAAGAAGCTGTCCCGGCGTAAAGTACCGCTGCACCCTTGCAAGAACACCAAGTTTTCTTGCGGCTGCTTTGGCTCTGGACATAACCGCCCGTAGTTGAGATTCGGAGAAAATTCAATCCCTTACAACTAAAAGCGGTCGTTGTACTCAAAGGGTACATTCCGGAAATTACGAGCCAGAGTGAGCGGGCTCCTTTTGCGGTGAAAAGACATGCTTATGTTTTGGAGGCATTGAATCTCACGAGATTGGCATCGCCCCATTCGGAGACTGCACGTAGTGTGAGATCCACACGCTCAATCTTAGCTTCCTTTTCAAACGGGATTTGATCCCGACTGGCCGGAGTACTTGGTTAGTATATCTCCACAACTGTGCTACCGTCTGCATACCCATAGATACCAGGCATAAGCAGATCATTAATATGCATCAGGTAGAGAATTACGAAGAGAACGGACCTTTAAGGAACACCGACATCATTCGCCACAGGATTGGATGAGCAGCCATCAATGACGACCCGGAGAGACGGTACACTCAGAAAGTTCTTTACGCATTCAATCAGACCAGGGGATAAGGCGTACGCTGGAAGCCTAACCATAAGGCTAGCGTGCCAAACTCTATCAAAGAAAGGCCTTCGAGACATCAAGGAAAACAGCAAGTGCTTCCCCACTGTTCTCAAGTGACTCGCCTCATACGTGTGTGGCATACGCTTGAAGATCCCCAGCTGACCGATTTCGGTGAAACCTGTAATGCTGGTCGCTACGGAGGTCATTTTATTCTAGGTATGCCACTAAGCGGGCGTTCAATATACGCTCCACAATCTTGCAGAGTATGGAAGTAATTGAAATTGGCCAATAGTTGGCAGGGTCGGCACGGCTAACTTTTTTAGGCACAGGCTGCACATTGGCTAGCTTCCAGGATTTGGGTATTATTCCAGTCCTCAATTAGAGGCGAAACAAGCGTGTGAAAGGATACAACTCAGGGGCACAGACCTTAGAACTTTAGCTGTCATACCATCAGGTCCACTAGTTTTGTTCACGTCTAGACTTAGCCAGGTTTTAAGAACCTCCTTGTTGGTGATGCAGACCTCTGATACAGAGGTACCGCAATGAGGTGATTGAGGTGGTACGCTGTTGCTACCGTCCAGATGTGAATTGCCAGCAAAAAGAGAAGCAAATGAATCCGCTTTCTCCTAAGGAGAACGCGCCAGTTAGCCATCTGGTGCCAGTGAGTTACCAGCGGAGGAAGTGTGGACCGACAGAAGTTTGTCTTGACCGCTTTGACGAGAGACCAAAAAGCTCTACCGCCAGATGGTATGACAGAGAGCTTTATACCAGTGCGTTTAATGCGGTTGAAACTGGCCTGCCATAACGCCATTTTGCAAGACTTGACTCGAAGAATTAATTGTGTTTCTTCAACCTTAAATTCCTCTTCCTCAAGCAAAACCACAAAAAAACGACATGACGTCTTCCTTTCGAAGACGGAACTTGACTGGTTTCGATCTCACATAGTTTACATTCCTGCTATACAAAATTTACATCTCCTCTTTACAACACTTCTCCTCTCCGCTTTGGTCGAAATAACCCGCTAGCTTTGCGGCACATCTCCTCTCTTCTCCCCTCCTATCTGCTTTCATAAAAACCGGTCCTAATGGTAATGTTGGTGATACGAGTGTCTTAGTAAACTTGATTCGCATAAATATTTTTTGATATATTATGTAAAAGGTGTTTCGCAGAATAGCATACAGTATTGTATGTCATAAAAATAGGCGATAGAAAGGAAAGCATCACGAGATGGAATATTTACTAGTATGGAGTTTAATCTTACCCTCCCAGCACAACAGCTCGTTAACTAATATCATTAGATAAATTTATAGATGAAATTAGTTAAATTAGTCTACTTGACAGTTCGCACCATGACAAAAAGTTTAGCAGCAGTTATCAAGCTTGGCGCGTAGACCCGTATCATGAGAGCAATAAATACAACCATCAAATGAACTTGGTCCCCCGTTTCCTGGACCCAATTTATTGCACCGAGATCTGTGAATATTACTCTGGCTGGCAGACTGCCTGAATAGGAGCCACCATTTGTCCATTTCTGCCATCGAAAAGTAGCGCTGGCACTGCTGTGTTTCAGTCTGAGGGGTTAACAGAGCCGGTACAATTACAGGCTGTGATTCTATCTGTTGCTTTTTTTGTTCGAGACTGGCTGCAGGTGTTCAAGACCTGCGGTAGCTTACCATGAGGTGGAATGTTAGTTCATTAGTCACTTCGTTTTTAAAAATACCGTTACAATAGACAACGCAAAAAGACATTTCAATAATCCGTGTTACAACGAAGATATTTCTAAGAAGAAAAACAATATAGTCTATTACTTACAATATTATATTCATGAAAATATTTTACATGTACGAATGTATTTAATATTTTAGGTTATTTCTCCGCATAGTGCCTAAGTCAGAAAGGTTTGCCTAAATCATACATACTTATTTATATATTTTTTTTCTTCATTCTTAATAACATTTCGTTATATTAATATTTTTCAGATACAATACACTCGCGATACATATTATTCACCAGTAGAAATGGCCTTTTTGTGGTAAGTAACGAGCCTTCACCAACAAAGACCATTTGTTTTACAAAATAATGGCGTACATTATTTTTTCAATATTGTATTTATTTAGTGTTAGTTATTTGTTTCTAGTTGTCTATAAAATAAACTCGCAACAACTTCTTAGACAAACAAATTCTTAAGATTATTTTCTCTTACTGATATTGTTTGATACAAAACGTTTATTGATACGAAAACACTGTAACTGGATTCAGGATAGTGCAATTAGAGAACAAACCAATAAGGTTTTAATAGGCCTGTTGTGCCCAGCACAATCCAATTGTACCTACCGAGTGTTTATTCATCGAAGCATGAATGGCAAATCTATGCTATGTTTTCGGATATTAAATTGTCGTATTGAAAATTTTAAAAAATATACGTGAGAAAATAAATACTTTGGCTCTTTACGTTTTTCGTTGGGAAAATCTGAAACCCGCTTAATAGTGACAAAGACGGCTTCTGTCTGACGTTCATTGACCAATTTATTGTTGCTAACAAATTAATATTATAAATTTCTTATATACTAATTTTTTTTCTATCTGCTATAATTTTTTTTCTGCGATTTAAATATATTTTTCGAGTAGAAATTATTTTGAATGAATATCTATTTAAATCAATAAGGGCATCATATCAAGCTAGGCATTATATAATTTAAGGCCGCGTCCCTATTGGACTCACAGTAAGCGGCTATTATATATATTTTTATATATTTTTAATGGAGTATATATACAGCGCGTATTGTACGTAGTTTGCGGTGTTTCGTTTGCCGACTCATTTAGTAAGTGGCAGATTTCCAGTGAACGATGCTCGCGATCGGCTGCTCAGTTAGCTCATGCCTTGCCGTGCTACGCGATTAGTTGGAGTTGAACTAATTTAATGCTTCCAAAACAGATATCACTTTGAAAATACCGATGGCGTCAAACACAACCACTCCTCTTAGTACTAGCGTACCTTCTCTCCCTAGAGGTTGCAAGCGCTTCGCGGCTCTTACGCTACAGTTCGCCCTCACTCAACTCGATAGTTCGCCCCCCACTTGAACGGATACGTCACTCAGCGGCAAGGGCAAATAGTCAGCCGCTCAGTGTGAGCCTAATGGAGACACGGCTTAAATCCACTACGCTGCAGCCACGCCAAGGATCTCACGAAGGCATACACGCTTATGGCATAGGGGCCAAGAATACGAGCACCTACTTTTCCGGTCCAAATTAAACGTGCAGCCGTATTCGAACTGTGGTTGCACTACCTTACATGTACAGCCGTGGACGGTGCTAAAACTAAAAGTGGAATACCGTTTCGGCATTGCGATCCCGCCAGTAATATAAGGGATCACTTATGTAACTTCAGCCCTAAATTGTTTAATTGTTACAAATTCTGACCATAAAATTCAGATTAAATTACATGAGTCTAATATAGTATAGTTTTTGATAACATAAAATAATTTATAGTATAAAGAGCTATTGATCCAGAAATCACCAAAATAATTAAAAGAAAATCGATGATATTAATACAAATAATCCTCTGTTGAACATTAGTAAAGTATTGAAGAAATTAACTCTTATCGCATAATATGCAAATGGAAAGCGTTCGCTACACTGAAATCAAAGCCTGGTAACAATGGAATTGAATAGAATAGTTTACTCTTCATCAATTGTCTGACAATATATTGGGTAGCTATTCAAACACGTATTTCACCACAAGTCTGATGACACGAGATGTTTGTTAGTTAGGAATTAAATTCTAATTAAAAACATTTATAAAATTAAGTGACGAAGATACTATCATATTATGTAAGAAATAATAGTACACTAAGTGACTTGGTATTAAAAGGACCTGTAAGAAATTAAATATTATTTATTACCGTCAAATTATTGAAAAAACGCAAACGCAATGAAAGTCGTCCTACAAGTATTATTTAATTAAATTAATATCAACAGCGAAAATTTAAATGAGGTTCACTTAAAGCAGGTAATAACAAAGTCACAGCCGAAAGTTCTACTGACACGGGTTTCCTCTCATATCCGAAAGGGTTATGATAAAATAAGGAAAGGGTGTTTATATGCCCAAGAAATATTTTATTACACGACATACAGGTTTCCTCGCAAAATTTTGCCTTCACGCCGAGCACGAGTTAAATCAGTACTTATATTGCAATTAACAATTTCCTGGGTGCCGGTGGCGATTTATAAATTTAGTACCATCGTTTAGCCCCTGAGCCACCACGGCTCACATCAAAAATCATGAATTGAAAATTGAAGTTGCGTTTTCAAAGGAATTAAATTGACGTGTGATGGTAGGTAAAGATAATCCATCACCACATATCTCTCCGTGGGTGTCGCCAGAGGCAACTATAGAATATGCCAAGAAGAATTTCTGTGAAATAAGCTTCCAATAGATGGCGGTATAATCATCTCGTTTACGCCTGGCACAAAATACCTAGACCAGCGATGGGAAGCGGCGCCAAAGTCGCGAGGTATCTGGTAGTGCTATCGTCAACTCGCCTGCCATGTGTGACTCTCCACAATGGTAGAGGCCTATGTCTCTCTACAATGTTTAGAAAAAAGTTGATACAATGGTTAAAAGAAAAATGTATTTACGACCTAAATAAATTTATGTCTTTTTGTGGAAAACAAATCCGAAGTCAGTAATATTGATATATATGTCTAATAATTAATTAATTACGAACAAACTGAAAGTATGGACATCAACAATGAAGAACAGTCATTACACAATGTGACATTTTAAAACCTATTACTTAAATGACGTGATATTGATATCAATTAATCATAAATGTACGAAATTGAATTCCCACCCGTTGTTTATTTGTTTATTTTTTTGCATGTATACATATAAAATATTTGCACACCATATAAAGTGCTAGAATGTAAATGGGCCATTATACACAATTTAAGATCATACTTTATTGTACACGTACATTCTAGCAAATAAATAAATTTGAATTTGAATGGGATGCCTGTGCCTCTCTACAATGGGAGAGGCCTGTGTATCTCTACAATAGGAGAGGCCTGTGTCTCTCTACAATGGGGGAGGCCTGTGTCTCTCTACAATGGGAGAGGCCTGTGTCTCTCTACAATGGGCAGAGGCCTGTATCTCTCTACAATGGGAGAGGCCTATGTCTCACTACAATGGGAGAGGCCAGTGTCTCTCTACAATGGGAGAGACCTGTGTCTCTCTACAATGGGAGAGAGCTGTGTCTCTCTAAAATGGGAGAGGACTGTGTCTGTCTACAATGGGAGAGTCCTGCATCTCTCTTCAATGGGAGAGTCCTGTGTCTCTCTACAATGGGAGAGGTCCGTGTCACTCTACAATGGGATAGGCCTGTGTCTCTCTATAATGGGAGAGGCCTGTGTCTCTCTACAATGGGATAGGCCTGTCTCTCTACAATGGGAGAGGCCTGTGTCTCTCTATATCGGGAGAGGCCTGTGTCTCTCTACAATGGGAGAGGCCTGTGTCTCTCTATAATTGGAGAGGCCTGTGTCTCTCTGCAATGGGAGAGGCCTGTATCTCTCTACAATGGGAAAGGCCTGTGTTTCTCTACAATGGGAGAGGCCTGCGTCTCTCTACAATGAGAGAGGCTTGTGTCCAGCAGTGGACTTTTAAGGGTTGATGAAGAAGAAATGGATCAATTACTGTGTGGCTTTATTTTGTAATCGTATTGGTAAAAAGCAACTCAAGGAAACACAAAAGAACATCTTATAGATATTGAAATCCTATCTACGCCGTACTTTAAATAAACAGATCAGTGACGAGGGGCGAGGTCAAAGGTATAAGAAGTCTGCTACTGTGATTGAAAATCTGCTCGCCAATCGTTGCCATAATTGGCATCCTTCCAATCACGAAGACACACATATCCAATTGTTGACTTCGTGACGTTGACGGGATGATGAAAAGGGAGAGGAAGAAGAAATGTTCCTGAAAAATTTACTAGAATCTAACTTTAAAAGATATTTCTAACTTCAATCTAGACCACCTGATATTTTATGTAAAAATTTACAGTAGATTTTCCATTCACGTTTACAAAGCTTTACAATATTTTGAAAGAGAGAGTTGCGCTTCCGAAAAGCAAAAATTTTATAGTGTTTAGATAGTAAATATGACTATTTTATATCTATGAGGTACTGCGAAGAACTGAACTAATTACTAGCTAAAGTTTTTACACGATATATGTGTTCACAAATATTTTTATGATGTAATTTTGTGTTATTGCCACAGGATACCTTTATATAAAAAAATAATCACCGTGCTTACGGCAAGAATGTCATTGTAAATCATTTTCAAGTCACTGAAAGTTTGAAGTCAATTAAGGCATCCTACAACTTTTGAAGAATGCATATACGCCATACGCCGCCACAATATGAAGAGGTTTTGCCATCTTCACCAAGGAGCATCTACTAGAGACATTTGCAAGTCTGGTCATTTTTTGCGACTACGCATACTGCCTATATTCTTAATTTTGTACTCTACTACCCACCCTGTTGGATGGCTATAGTGCCATCAACTAAGGGACGAAAAGGGAATTAAAAGATAGAAAAGAGGCACACAAAATGGAAATAAAAATGTAACTTTTATGATATAAATGTATACAATAATCTTTTATTATAATATATGTACCCGATACCATCTACACCATCTGGATGCTTGGCGGTCCACAACTGTATGTTTCAAAAGGTGTTTTTTTCCGCGTACGACCTCTCTGTGGAATAGTTTACCACCGGCGATTTTTCCGGACCGATAC
>DWHP01006186.1:0-11538 GCA_018247895.1 Parnassius honrathi | reverse complement strand
ATATATATATATATATATATATACATGAATTGCTCGTTTAAAGGTATAGGATTAAAGCCTGTTCCCTAAACTAAAATCTTATTTTTAATTTTAGCAGTGTAAATTTAATGTAATTTACGTCGCAAATTTCAAGTATAAAAAATGTACTCTGTAATAACAACTGAAAAATTATTGGATGCAGAAATTTCGTGAAAATTTCGATAACAAAATCGTTCCGACATCCCTTTTTTAGACGGCGATTTTTCATTCTTTCCTTGTTGATATACCCAGTTCGGTCTTAGCCCTGAAGGCACATTGGCACACACCCAGCGGCTTGACGTACGCGCCAAATTCTTAAAACGCAAACCTACGAGTGTATATACTTACGGACGTTTAAAACACATTTTTCTCTTATATATTTCGAAAGTGTTTAAATACAAAATAGGTCAAGTAGTTATATTGAATACATTTTTTTTATTTCATATCTCATAATTTCCTGTGTAGTTATGTTACTGCCGAGCATCGAACCGTCAATGGTCCCGGCGGGTGTAAAACCACTTCTAGTTTTCGTGAACGTGAAATCGGGTGGCTGTCAGGGTCTGGAACTTATCTCATCGTTCCGGAAGCTTCTCAACCCTTACCAGGTGTTCGACCTTGAGAACGGCGGCCCCCTGCCAGGGTGAGTATTTGATTCCAATTTTTTTTTGTAATGTTCCAACTCATTCGATAATATAATTTTGTATTTAATAAAAAAATTCTTACGTGATAATTATAACCTCATTGTACCTGAATACCATCTCTCACATATCTAGATTAAGTAATTTACTAGTTCCATCGTGTGTCCAACGACCTATGAGAATCATTTCATACCGTTGGTTGTACTAAGAATATGGGGCATGACAAAAATAGCTCAAGGCTTCCTCCCTTACAGATGGCGTAATAACCACCCACTTTACCCCCTACGTAATTTAACCTGATTGGCAGCAGCATAAAAGACGTAAGACGTATGTGATTGCCAGCGTACCAATAACGACAAATCGTCCTTGCAAATGTAGAGGACAATCTCCAATAGTGAAACTTTTCCGAGCTGGTGATGATGACGGCGGACGGCTTTGTTGTGACCTCCTTTTTTAGACAGAACCCTGACTGAATGGATACCTAATACTCTTATACTGCAACAATAGTTTTATACGTGGTAGAGCCACGCTGCAGCTGTATTATGGTTGTAGCACGAATTGGTCGGCTCAACTGGGGAAGGACCACGCTCTCACAGAATACCAGCGTAAAATATCGGCTTAAAAGTACTGTTTCGTATGGTGAGTGTAGAGATCCGGAGACTCTTTTTTACTGGAAACGTGGCATTTCATCTTAGTCCTCACGGGTGACAACGCATCTGCGTTTTGATACTTAATCGAGGATAAATATAGATGTCTATGCCCCACAGCATCCATTTACCATCAGGTGGACTGTGTGCTCGTTTGTCACCCTTAATCTATAAAAAATAACTGCTATAGTATTATGCTGAGTGGGATGCCTTTTTCATAAAATAGGGATGACGAATATGCACACAGTCCTCCTGATGGTAAGTGGATGCTGTAGCCCATAATCACTTACATCTTTCCTGGACTAAGAGTCAAAATGGAGATGCGTTTTCACCCCTGGGGACTGTGATGGAATGTTTCGTTTCCAGTAAAAAGGGTACATACATATCATACGAAACACAGCAGCATTAAGCTGCTATTTTACGCTAGTATTCTATAAGTGTAAGGTCTTTATCCGATCGAGCCGGCGCATTCGTGTTGAAACTAGCTGCAGCATGACTCTGCCATGTTAGAAACCACATTTTTCATGGCTGTTGTAAATTATAATGTATTTGGAGGTATATACTGCTATTTTAGACAATTTCTTAAAAGCACTTTTATAAGTGAAAGCGATGTATGTTCTGGCAGATTGTACGTGTTCCGGCACATCCCCAACTACAAGATCCTGGTGTGCGGCGGCGACGGCACCATCGGCTGGGTGCTGCAGTGCCTCGACAACGTCGGCCAGGACTCGCAGTGCTCCAACCCACCGTGCGCCATCGTCCCTCTGGGCACTGGTAACTGATCACTTTCTTTTATTTTGTTTTGATCTTTCACCCTTCGCTCGTCGAAAGAGAATAAGTCAGTCCATTACGCCCATGGGTGTTGCAAGAGTTGACTCTTGACTATGGCAATCTTATGGGAATCTTATAGCTTTCGATAGGTGTAACCACTTCTTTACGTCAGACGTTAAACTCACAGACCAACGGGGATCAGCATGAAAGGTGCGGAGACATCTGGTGATGCGCCAAACCACCTATCAAGCGTGGTGATTCAGGCAAATCCTTACAAGAATTTTTATGATAACATAATGTCGTATGAAATTTTTCTATGGAAAAACGCAAACGTTAATCAAAAGAATATTAATACCTTGAAGTGTAATTATCACCATCATTAGAGCTCTTCACAAGTCCACTGCTGAACATAGGCCTCCCCAAGGAATACCACAAAATGCGGTCCTGATCTACCTGCATCCATCGAATTCCTGCATATCTTACCAGCTCGTCATTCCATCTAGTGAGGGGCCATCCTACACATCGTTTACCGATACAAGGTTGCTATTCGAGAACCTTTC
This sequence comes from Parnassius honrathi, assembly GCA_018247895.1. NCBI lineage: Eukaryota > Metazoa > Arthropoda > Insecta > Lepidoptera > Papilionidae > Parnassius > Parnassius honrathi. Next base: position 8,904 of record DWHP01006186.1, on the reverse strand, counting down.
TTTCCCATCGGTTATCTGTTCTTCGAGCTATATGACCGAACCATTGGTCTTTTAGCTGACTAATTCGTTTGTTGTTATGTCGGTTACACTGGTTATACAGCGGATATCTTCATTTCTAAGTCTAGTCTATTTTCATCAGTTCTGTAATATGTAATAATGTTCTAATGCGTTGTATTGGTATGTCGGTTACTCTGGTTTTCTACTGCGGCTGTCCTCATTTTTAAGTCTAACCAATAGTAGGTTGACTTGAGGTTTATTGGTTTACACTACATTAATTATATGTACTAGGTAATGACCTTGCCCGCGTTCTACGCTGGGGCTCGGGCTACACCGGCTGCGAGGACCCGCTGTCGCTGCTGCGTGACGTCATCGACGCCGAGGAGATCCGTCTCGACCGCTGGACTGTCGTCTTCCACCCTGAGGATAAGCAGGACGAGCCCAAAGAGCTCTCCAAACAGCTACCCGGTCAGTGAATAACAAATAGACGTCAATTGAATAAAACTTTAATTAATAAATATTTTGTCGCGTTTAATTGTCTTTATTTTTAATTCCTTAGGGATTACCCGGTGCAGCCGCAAAAAGCACCCGAATCATCGGGAATTGAAAATAAATAAAATTAAACGCGATGAATCCGTAAAAATAGTTTTATTCAATGTTTAGTGTTCGCATAATTATAAGAAAACCTTAAATAGACTCCATTTCTTTTTTGTGAACTGTGAACCGTCTACGGATAACCAATGTACTTTGAAGTCCTATCGAGATGCCTTTCCTAATATAGGTCAGGGCTTGTGAATTGATGACAAATATAACAATTCTCGGTCGAAATCGAAATTTTGTTAACATACTTCTCTAATATCACCAATAATTAAAGTAACAATGGAAAGGATTAACTTAAATCTCTAGCAAATCACTGAACTTTTGAATTCAGTATAAAACCAGGTATTCACTAGTAAATAAAATTAGCAATAGATGTAAGCAAACAATTATAGTTGCAGATATATCACGTAGATATTTCTTATATACGGTTTAATTCTTTTTTTTTTCTAATATATGTTTTGAAAGATATAATGTGCAATAAATTCTTGGTAAATTACGATTCATACAACACAAGGATATTTTATTAGGTAAAAGTTTAGTAACGTCAAGTGCGATTTCAAGATGAACTTAGGTTACGACATGGCCATACATCATATTGAATAGAATGTAAATTAGTTTCATATATGAAAACGAAGAGTATTAAATATAAATGTTTAAAGATATCTTTCTGCAACTATATTTATATATAAGGTTTACGAATGAATATGTGGCATAATCGTCAATCGTTACAAATTATAAGCGAAGTCATCTGGAGCGACGCACTCACGTTACAGCGTCTGTGACCACAGGGTCGCAGAGCGAAGACAACTCGCAGATACTGGTCATGAACAACTACTTCGGCATTGGCATCGACGCAGATCTCTGTCTCGACTTCCACAATGCGAGAGAGGAGAACCCCAACAAGTTTAATAGCAGGTCAATTAAATTATATTAAAACTGTTTATTCTTAGACAATGTTTGTTCCTTTTTCTTAGTTTGAAGATAATATCTATGTTAGTAATAAAATACACTGTTGTATTTTATTAGTAATTAATATTTCATAATTAATAAACGTGGGAAATAATATCAAATTTTCAGCAATCCATTTCAAGTAAATACAAGTCTGACGACAGAGAATCTATCAAAACAGCGTTTTTTTTAACCCAAATTTCATAAACGGGTTATTGGAGGCAACATTACCGGTGCAGGGGTATCAGCTAAATATACAATGACATAAAATAACTTATTGATGTCAAAAAAAATTGACAGTCTTATAATACGTCCCTCCACTGGGCGCAGGCAACTACTCACTATACAATCTAAATATTCTATTACTCAGACAAATAAGTTTCTTCACGATATTTTCCTTCACCGCCAATCCCATTGTGTATCTGAACAAATCTTCCAAGCTTTATACACTAACTAGTTAGAAAGACCACCTGGCATTCAATCAATTAGCGATCACAATACCAGCAAATTCCCACCATAATAGATAATCGATGCTGAAAAACTGTAAATTAAGTAACTTACGAAAATAACTAAACGAGTCGTTTTATGATAATAGAAAAATGGACGTGTGTGTACACACAGCAACAATAATAAAAAAAGCGAAATCGTTTTAAGATCAGAATATTCTTATTCTGTAATCGACTTTCACAAAGCGTAATATAGAGTCTCCCAACACCACTAAGACGGCCACACGGCGGCTGACCGCTAAATTTTAGCGGTCAGCCGCCGTAGAGTCTTATATTTCCTGAGGATTTCCCCTCTACACGTCTCGTGTAGAGGGGAAACACGTGTCGTATTGTCGTCGATGGTGTGTTTTTCCAGAAGTAGTGGTGTTGGGAGTAGTGGTGTTGAGTTGGGAGTAGTGGTCTTGGAGGTAGTAGTGCTGGGATTTGTGGTGACGGGATTAGTGCATGCAATTGAGGGAGGGCGGGAGGTGCTCTTCAATCCAAGCAAGACACATCATTGTATTTAATTAAGCGGAAGGTTGCGAATTAACTACTTATATCTATATTATGATGGATTTCCGCAAAGTAACGCCTGATTCTATCAATTATTTCACAAAGCACTTTTTGAAAGTTTGTGAAAGTTAAGAATTATTTTTAACCCCCGACGAAAACAGGGGGGTGTTATACGGTCTAGTGTATATCTGTGTATCTGTCTGTCTGTCTGTTGCATGAACGAATGAACTGATTTTGATTAAGTTTTTTTCGTTTGAAACGTATCTTAATCGAGAGTGTTGTTAGCTATGTTTCAAAAAGATCTGTTCAGCCGTTTGAAGATCATCAACTCCTTTTGTTTAAAGAGTTTACTAAATTTTTATTCAAGTTATTTGATAATCATAAAAAGGATTACACTGTCGCATTAGGAATTCCTATAATGATAGTTGCAAATTTCATATAAAGTTCAAAAGCTGCACCGCAGTAGATAGATTTGTGTTCATTAAATCAGCATAGCTTTCAACAAAACCACATAACATTTTCGGTTGTGCAGGTTACGCAACAAGGGCGTGTATGTGAAGATGGGGCTCCGCAAGATGGTCGGTCGGAAAATGTGCAAAGATCTGCACAAGGCGGTCAAGCTCGAAGTGGACGGAAAGCCAGTGGAATTGCCCGCCGTCGAGGGCATCATTATATTGAATATACTCAGGTGTGTAACATACTTTCAAATCATCCTGGAGTACTGAAACCAATATTTGTTTAATCAACTGTTAGATCTGAAATTATGTTTTTATTTGTTTTTAAAAAACGTTAAACTCTGTTACTAGGATTTTCTCTTGTGCTGTAGAGGCAGTTTACTTACACACATTGCAATTTACGAGAATGTAGATACAAACACGGAACAATTAATGTACGTGAGGGTAATATGGTCACCTTAAGCTTTGCCGCCCTATAAAACCTAAACTGTGAGGAGAATATATACAAAAACACAATGTCGTGTACTATAACTAATATATTAATAAAAAAAATAGCAAATAAGCTTTGGAAATACTTAGGAACACTTCGAAAATTAACTAAGTAAAAACTAACTACATTATGCTAAAATCGACTAAAATATTTACCATAATAACTGTTAAAATGGCGTCGATAAAGCTGCGTCCTTTTGACTCTTTATTATTTCATTGACTGATGAAGACCTATCGTATCATATAGCCTTCTATGAAAATAAGGCTATAGTTTTTGAGTTATAAGAAAGTGACCATATTAACCGCATGACCATATTACCCTCCCGTACTATATTTGTAGCCCACACAACTACTTATTCTGTTAAGAATTTGAACCTGTGGCCCTCAAATAAAAGGTTTTAAGATTTTTTTGATAAAGCGAAAAAGCGATTAAATAAATGGTTTTTGATGGTGATCTCAAATTAAAATAACGGAGCTTTAACTGACCCAGGCAGAAGCTAGGGCGGGTCGCTAGTTCATTTAAAAAAAAAACTATATAGTAAAATTTGTTCGCAGCTGGGGCTCCGGAGCGAATCCGTGGGGCCCCGAGAAGGATGACCAGTTCAACAAGCCCAACCACTGGGACGGGATGCTGGAAGTAGTAGGCGTCACCGGAGTCGTGCACCTCGGACAGATACAGTCCGGCCTGCGCGGCGCCATGCGGATAGCGCAGGTTTTTCATCTCCCAAATATTTATTTATTCATTTACCAACGGTGCGCCCCGGCTTCGCACAGATGATTCCTGGATCTCGACAACAGCGCCACCTACCAGGTAAATTAAATTTTTAAACCATCCAGGAACCCATCCAAATACACCCAAAAAAATTCATCAAAATCTTTCGAGCCGTTTTTGAGTTCTGGCGAGCCTAACGGATAGCAATTGATTTTTATATAAAAGAAGATCAACAATCAGATCACTGTACAAAATAGGTATTTAAATTAAGGAAGTGATATTAATTTATTATTCACGCTATTTCAACTTTTAGAGTATTATTTAGATATGCGTGTTTATGTTTACTTTTTATATTTTTTATGTTCTGTGTAAACGCTTTCGTAGTGTTTTCACTGCCTAACGTTAGGTTCAATATGATTAAATATTAAATAATTAAGGAATGAGCAGTAATTTTTTTTCTTTATAAAAAAGGAATAAAGATTTTTTTAAATTTAATCATTAAATTAAACTCTGGATTTTTAATCATTAAATTAAACCGGGATTAGCCTGGCCCCACGGTAATCCGGGCCCAGGCTAATCCCCCCCCCCTTGTAAACCGACATGTCTTTTTAACTTTTAGGTAGATTTGAGTCACTCTATGAATCCGCCAAAAGGGGCGATATCCTTCACAAATTTATAAGTGGACAAAAAGGTTTCAATTAGTTTGCGCCACCACGCATCTAGCTTGATGTGTTTAAGTTTAAATTTGAATATTGTAGCTGCCAACTAAATAATGAATGCCCGTTATATTAATTATTTACTGTTTAGGTATTCATTATGTATCACATGACTTTTTATTATTTTATATTTGATATGTAATTTGTCGAATTACAAGGTAGGTACTATTTTTTTTTAAAGTTAGGTACTACCAGGGGGCTGTGGCACTCAACAGTCCGACAAATTCGATAATCCGACACCTCCTTGCAAAGCCTTTGTCGAATTACTTTCAACATTTTGCAATCAATAAATATAAACAAACATAAAAAATCTATCTACATAAAACACAAAATATGTTTCTACCTATGTCCGTTATAGACTGATACCATCCAACCGATTTGATGAAATTTTTGTGTGTGTTTGAATGGGTCCCTAGATAGTTTATATTAGGACCCGGTAGGTGATGCTGTTGTCGAGATCCAAAACTCACCCGTGCGAAGCCGGTGCGGATCCGAGAATATGAAATATGACATGTTTTTAGTATTGTAACTGTAGTGGGAAGTTCACAAGATATTATTTTTTCCGCACTTTGATGAATTTATTTAGATATAGACTTGGACTGTAATAGACTGATTAACCCCAACCCCAACTGATACAACAATCCTAGATGATATACCTAGAAAATACCTGAAAGAAAATATAACTATTCAGGTATAACTCTGGTATTACATCCATATTGTAACGGTCTAAAGGTAAAGGTTCATGTGGCCTGAACACACTGCAGTATACTGAGTTATTTTTTAAAGAGTAGCCAGATTTGATACTTAAGTTCAAATATATAAATAATGACATACCGTTATTGCAGTTTTTCAAAATACGAGTAAATATAAGGCTTCTACTTTTAGTCAAAATTTATATAGTACAAAAGTTATTTATGGGCAACAAAGTTTTTGCCTACCAATGGACCCTTACGATTGTGTAAGTACGCTGTAAAATCAGTTAAAATAAAGCATTACCACGCATTTTGAATTTAAGAGATAAAAAGGACAGAATGTTTGAGTTTTTTTTAAATTAATTGTTCTTCACCGTTTGCCTATATTGTTAATTCTAAACCTTCTTTGAAAATTTGGCCAGTAATTGTAAAATAATCCTGTATAACGTCTGGTCGTCCGATGCTCTTATAATGGGGTGATGCAATCGAATCAAAACTTTCGAATAATTTCAGAAGCCACAAACTGCGGCACAAGTGAACTTTTTTACCTATAAAGTCCAGTTCTTACACTAGTTATATATAAGACTGCCTTGTTGGTCTAGTGGTTATAGTAGTGTGACTGCTGATCATGAGGTCCCGGGTTCGAATCTCGGGTCTGGTCAAAAAAATTAGATTATTGAGTGTTTCCGTCAAGAAATTCTCAGTAACTGCCCGGGGTAAGGAAGTTGGCGGTGACTCACCCCCGTACCTCGAAATGCACGTAAAGCCGTTGTTCCCGCGCCTCATCTCTCTCCGGTAGTAATATCTCTGGTAATGTGGGTTTACCGTCCCATCATACGATGAGAGTGAGAGAATAGAAAGTGCATAGTGCTTACGCATACACTTGGGCACTATAATCCTGTCCTGCGACTAAGGCTAGTCTTCTTTGAGGCTGCCCGCCATGACCGAAATTCGAGACCGAATTGGAGGACATTATTATTAATACCTGTTATAAGACAATGACAGTTCTGGACATAAACTTCTGAGATAAAAGAAACAAAAAGATTTTCTGGCGTTTCCCATAGTCTTTTTCAGCTTTAACGTGCCGAAATTAGGTGATGGATTACGCCGTGTACCATACACTAACTAATCTATTACTTACCTACTTAATTTGTACGTACATTACGTGTTTCAGGGCGGACATATAAAAATAAACCTTAAGAGCGAGATTCCGGTACAAGTAGATGGAGAGCCGTGGGTCGCAGCGCCCAGTGAAGTCGTGGTGCTCAAGTCGGCCCTCAAGGTATAGCCTTCTCAGAATATTACTATGCATGATGCTAGTTTACTGCACGTCTGACGTACTGAGCTTTACACTTACGTTTTCGCAGCACTCTCATACCAACAAAGGGTGATAGTCAGAACTTTTTTGAAAACCACCAAAATCATATTCAACTTATTGAAAAAACATTAACTGATGCACACATACGCATCTAAAATTATTATTTCTTTATTTTTTATAGAAAAAGGGTGATAAACGAGCACAGTCTACCTGATGGTAAGTGGATGCTATGGCCCATAGACATCTGCATGTATACTCAATTAAGTATCAAAACGCAGATGCATACTCCTGAGGACTAAGATGGAATGCCTATTTCCAATAAAAAGGGTCACCGGTTCTCTATACTCACCATACGAAACACAGTAGCATTAAACTGTTATTATACGCTGGTATTCGATGAAAGCGTGGTCCTACTCCGGTCGAACCGACTGATTAATGCTATAACCACAATATAGCTGCATCGTAATTGCAGCAACGTGGTTTTAAGTGCATGTGTGTGCGTCCAGTAGCGGATTTTACGGTCTCGTAAAGAAGAAGAGAGAGAAAGAAGAGAGTTGTGGGCGTGAGTGCGTGTCAAGAAGATGATAAATTCGGCGTCGCTTGTGAAATATAGTGTTCTGTCTCTTTCTTTGTTGGTCTGAGGTAGCACTTTGATCCCAGATAGAAACAATTCTATAATAGAATGATATATTCGTCTAGTCCCAAGCTAAGATTTCATTGTAATATTTATATAATTTCAAAGATATAAATAGGTATAAAATACACATTACTTACTAGCCGTCCATTCAGTCTATCTATTCAATGGCTTCCCAAAGTTGTGGGAATATTCATTAGTCCAACAATTTTGTCTGTTTGATAGCAGTTGAATAAAAAAAAATAGTTTGGTTGCTAGTTTATTTTTCGCTTATTATTTATGTAGACTTAGAAGCGTCTCGTATGCCTAAACTAAAAAGGTTGAGAAGTTTTCAACTTTAATTTTTGAAATTACAGTCTTTTATTAAGATTTACCAAGGCTAAGACGAAGTTTTAGAAACAGTTAGTTTAGAAAAAGTACAATAAATATAAATATAAGTAGTAGGATATATTTATAGGATTTCTTACGATTTTCAAATCGCAACACTATCTAGGAAAATACTTCACTTGTTTTATTTGTTTATATTATATTTTGAATGTTGAAATCACCTAAAATTTAATGCTGAGCCATGTTCAAAATTTCACTGCAATATCTGCGCTTTGAAAAATGTCGCCGGCGCTTTTCCATCAATATACGAAATGTTTAACATTATAGCGAATAAATTTTAGTTTAAGATGTTTCTAATAAATAGTTAACATTATTATAAAATATTAATAAGTATAATTAAATAAAGTATTTCTAATGCAGATTATCCATTTTAAGTGCTTAAAGCTTTTATTATGACGACACATCGAAAAAGTGACTCCGGGCTATCGCCGTACTGATCCGAGTGAATACATAATTTCTATTATAAATTAAAAAGACGCATTCATAGGGTCTAAAATTGCGTAGCGCCCGCGACGATTAAAACAGCTTAGAAATTGTAAGTCTTAAAATATTTTTTTTAAATTGTTGATTTAAGTGATCGAAATAATGAGCAAGTAAATTATAAATATTGAAGTAATTATTACATTTGAGTGATTCCCAAGCATATAGATTAGGTAACTTCGTTGTAATTTCAACTATAGTGATTTTTTAGAGGTGTTTCCGCAAATAATTATGATCGAGTCAAAATTATACAATCGTGTTTTTAAACAAGCAAATTCAAGATAAAGACATGAATTTACCTATATCAAAATTCCAATTTCGTTAGTGGTGTCACTATGACAATGAAGCTAGGGCACCATACTAGGGCAAGCCCAAGGTATGGTTTTGTTGTTTTTAGCAGTTTTATAAAAATACACCAATCTTGATCTGTCTCCACTCTTCAGTTTCATATTCTGTGCTGTCGAGGACGTGTTTAACA
>DWHP01006185.1:0-11538 GCA_018247895.1 Parnassius honrathi | reverse complement strand
GGGAGAGGACAGCCCTTGACGTTGCGGAGCTATTTCAGAAAGGTGCAAGAGGTACTCCTAAGATCGTCCATGTGGATCGAGTGGCGCGTTACTAAGGGGTCGGTAATGATCGGGACGAGAATGTCTGAGGACGGGGCAGTGTTGCGCGTCACAGTTGATGGCACTAGCGCCAACTGGTATCAAATATCAGAAATAGGAGTGTCAAGATCTTTCTGGAACTGTTCCAACCGCGTCATCTAGTATCAGATAGAAGAGTTAGACATTCTGGAAAGGTTCACACTCGAACTTTCTGCACTTACTCGGTCGGCACCGGTGTTTGCTGGAACATTCAGGTTGTTTCGGTCGAAGGGCCCTATATAAAGCCTTTGAAAACCGCGATCGGGGTAGTATTGAATTGGCGATACAAACGAAGCTTCGGAGCGAAATAAAGTGATTAATTACTAGTGTCTTTTAAGTTTTAATTGGTGTTCGATAATTAAAGTGTTAATTTTGATAATTCAATCGGCAGTTTTTAGTGTCATGAAACCTAAGCTCGTAACAATAGGCAGCTATCTGATCTGTGGTGGCAGCTTATTAAAGATTGTTATTGCCATGCAGTGGGCGTTACGGCTATACTAATGAAGTCTTTGGGCTGGTACCACTAATCGGTTTGGGTTTCTGTATTCTTTTGGAAACATAACATTTATTGAAAATATATAGGAATATATATTTACAAATATACACATTCCAAAATTATAGACACAGGGCAGTGGACATATATTTGATAGAAGATTTGGCTTATAATGATCTAAATAATCAGCGCCACACATGGCTCTAAAACTTTTTTTGTGCTTTAAACGCCCTGCCTATATCCACTGAGTTGCCCCATAGAACTAATCCATAGCGTAGTACTGAAGAGCCCATACCCATGATATGCACCGAGGACAGTTTCTTTACCGGCTGTGAATCTTAGTTTGCTAAGAGTAAATACAATTTATCGAGTTTTCTACTCACTTAATCTACATATTCCTACCTAAAAATAATTTATCATGTTAATATTGTACTGATTGCAAACGAGGGTTGTATTTTAAATATTAATTTTTGGTTCAATTTGTACAGAACGTGCTGTTGATACTGTATAGTGAACAGAACATGGGGAATTAAAAAGTTTTTATTGACAAATAAATATGTACTAAAATCCGTTCATACGTTTTTTCCGTGCACAATAAAGATTTATCTATCATCTATTTATCTTAAATTCATAAGATCAATTTAAAGAAAACAAAATATTTTCCAATTAATTTAAAAAAATATTTTGTGGCACACTAGGACTGTCTCCTGTATCGTGGAGGCAGACGACGTACATGATTTTCACAGGGAGAAACATACAGACCACTAAACAATTACTTGTATGCCATTGAAATACTTGTTCCGTGCGGGATTCAAACCTGCGGCCCACAGCGTCGTAATTCATTGCTAAGCCACTGCATCACGGAGCCGTCATCAATATGGTCTACATCAGATAAAATATCAAAAACTAATTTCTAAACGGAATCAAACTGTGCCGTGCTAATGCTCATTCCAGATGTTAACAGCCCATTTCTGTCGGATGAAGGCAGAGCGATCTCGTAATTGACGGAAGGTACGTGCTCGATGTGGGTCGGCATATCCGCATTTTAATTAAGAGTACGATAGAAATATGTAGCTTAGTACTGGTATTGCTTCCTTTAACTCCTTAAGCGTTTGAAATCTATTTTATCAAGCGTCAGACAATAGTTATCCATCGAATAAATTAATATCGGACTGAAAATAAAAGTGAAACAATTGTACTTATTTTTTGTTATTAATAAAAAACTTTGTATTGTATTTTATTATTTACTACCCCAACTCTTTCCGTGGGTGTAGTAAAAACCGACTAAGGAACTAATCCACTGCATGGGCAGCAGCATTCGTTGTTAAAATAACACCTTGGGCTGCGCTCGCCCTACCCCTTGCCATGTCCACTAGCGGACTCTCGCGGCTGATGTGGTGATGGTGGTATTTTATCATATCAATAAGTTATTTCAGGAGATTGAAAAATGTGGATAACATGTGTAATAACGGCTAGGTCGCGACGTTGTAGGCCGCGGGTTCGAATCCCGCACAAAGCAAGTATTAGTATTCCATGTCCGGATATACCTCCTTGTGTAAATTATGCATGAACGCTAATTTACACATTATGCATGAACGCTGCTTTCACGAAAGAGACAAAAATCCTACTGTAGGGGTAACATTTTTTGTGTGATGAATAAAATAAATTTGAAATTTAATACTTAGACAGTAGCAACCAACTAACGTTCCACACTGGGCACAGGCTTTGTCTCATTTCTAAGTAGATTTTATTGCTAGGAAATGTCCACTACGTGCCTATGGCATAGATAATTTTTAGATTTATTGTTTTTTCAGTGACATTGTGCCAAACGAGCATGCAGTCCACCCGATGGTAAGTAGTTCCTGTGGCCCATAGATGTCTATCGTCAATTAAGAATCAAAATGCAGACGCGTTTTCCCGCGTGATGACTAAGATGGAATGCCTCGTTTCTCGTAATAGGGGCCTTCGTTTCTCTACACTCACCATACGAAACAGAGCAGCGTTAAACTGCTATTGTATTCTGTGAGAGCGTAGTCCTTCTCAGGTCGAGCCGAACCATCTGTGCTACAACTATACTACTAATATAGCTACAGCATGGCTCTAACATGTGTAAATTTGAAGTAAATTATTTAAGCTATCAGTCGGGTCAAGATCAACGGCATTTCAAATTCAATTATAATTTGATACCAATAAGGTAAGGTGCACATGGTTTGATTTTCTTTATTATAAATCGCTTTTTTTTTCTTCAGAATTATAGCTTACACAATAATATTTCTGCCACAGGCATCGTGTACCGAATACGCCTTATTTTTCTTTTGGTAAAAAATTTTACCTGTATAAGCCGAATAAACGAATATGTGATTACTAAGAACTCTTTTGTCAAAAATGTAAACGGCAAAATTGGTTAATTTGCATTGGACACACATATATTACTTTCTGGAGATAGGCCGCAGCACATTCATAATAAGAACTGAAAAAAATGGAGTTACCAACCCGCAAGGTTGTCAACCTTGGCAACTATGTAAATCGACCAGAAATGCAAAAAAATTTTGAATACATTTAATGTTGGCGCCAATCCACAATGTTGCCCTTGGGCCAACTCAGAAGTGAAAAAAGGCCCAGGCGCGAAAAGTATATTGTCTGTCATTCTACTTTTTACATATTTGGTATCATATTTATTTTATTCATTATAAAAAAATGTTTAAATAAAGGTTTACATACATAAAAAAGACGCAAATCCAGACCTGGAACAGTTATTTGTAGGTCACGCAAGGACTTGCTTTGCGTCTTTTTAAACCCCTTATGCCGCTTAAGTCTACTGTGACATAGGCTTTTCAACCAATACACCAGCCGACGTGCACTACTTGGAAGACTTGTCCATATTTATCATGCTGTGCCAGCGAGATGGTAAGAGCAGAGCTGTTACCATCGCTTTGGTGATGCTGCTTCTTATCACCAGTCTGTGACATAGGGATCAATATATGTAATATGTACTTGCGATTGTCATTATTAGGTAAAACTCGCATACTATAACTTTTATGAAACTGAATTGACAAACGAACTCACAGTCCAGTTAATGGACACTTTTTTTTCAGCCACGTGCACGTGCACGTGCAGCCTACTTCAAACAAAAAGGCTACGGATTTGTTGTCACCTCTGAGACTATGATGATGAATGATTTACAGTCTCTAATTATATGGCTTCCTTATACTTTTTAGGCCGCAAGTGCAGGCACTGTTATTTTACGACAGAAGTAGGTACGAAGCTGGAACCCACCCAGGCCAACTATTAGACAACATTTTCACTGTATTATTCACCAATCAAAAGACGTCGCAGAAATAAATTTGAGTGACGAATTAAATTTCGCTGTTGGAAATAAATGTTATATTTAAAAAAATATAAGGAATTTTTATAAAATAGGGGTGACAAACGAGCCCAAAGGCCACCTGATGCTAATTTCCGTGACCCGTAGATATCTATCCTCGATTAAGAATTAAATTTTCGATAGCCAAAACCAGTTATTGGGTTATTCTGTTAAGAAATTCTCAGCCTTACAATAATGGAACATGGCGGTGTTTCACACTGGGCCTCTTCGAGTACGTAAAGGTGTTTGTCCTGTGCCTGATCCTCTCTCCGCGTGTCAGACTACTTCCCATCGGGCTAAGCGAGTGAGGGTCTTCGGTTTGCTCACGATATGAAACATAACAGCATTACGCTGTTATTTTACACTGGTGTTCTGTAAGAGTGTGGTCCTTACCCGGTCGAGTCGACCCATTCTTGCTACTACTGTAATATAGTATGGTGTCGCTCTAAAAAGTTAAAACCTCCGATATAAATTAGTCTTCTTTCTTATTCTGTATATACTGATAACCGCTGCTTTACTTTGGTAACACCTAGTGTAGAGAAGAATTGAAGATATGTGATAATGGCTTAAACGAGTGCATGACCCTATTTGGGATGTTTTACGACACCCGCGGACGAAATTATACATTTCCTAAAGTTGTCAGATACTTATAGATTGATAAGTGGTGGTATACCATCTCTTATATTACCATCATCATCGTACAATATTGCATCTAGTGATAATAATATATACCGTGGGTGTCGTAAGACATCCGGAAACACAATCCTCGGTATCGAATAGCGAAGGTAGGAAACTTAAACAGGTGATGGACAGCAGCTTCTCGATAAATAATAGAAACTAAAAACTGCGGTTGCCAAGTGTACTACGGCAAATATCCCCCAAATGAGGCAGTCTGTAGGGAGGGCTATGTTTAGAAGTGGACTTTTTATAGGCTGTATCGGACACCCAAACCAGCAGACAAATAAGCGAGTTAATCTAAACATTGGTAAAAGGTATATAAGTATAAAAGGTCTCAAATTCATTTCACCTATTCACAATGACTGAATACGAATTTCGTATTTACCTTTAAAATATTTTAAATAAAACGTTGTTACATAATATAAACACAATATGATTTCCGTAATTTCATACGAAATTTTACTATTATTTCACTTCAACAACTTTTGTTAATAGCGACGTAGATGCAGGTATAAAAAAGAACCCTGTACATATATTTTATCTCCGTTCCAAAGCCTTCGCCTCGCTATCTGCACCCCTTCCCATCGAGGCACCGTATAAAGTCTCATTCAAGTGGAAACACGAGGACGTAAATGCAAAAAGTGATAGTGGATGTGATATCTACTTTTTTAATACCTGTGTAACATAATAATTATTTATGTACGTATAAATATATTTTCGGAAAAATTAAATTTCATTGTAATTATTAATATATCCGTCTTTGATTATTTTAAATCTAAATAACTCCGTATTAATAGATCATATCCAGGCGAAGTAGGGGTCGCTAGCATATAATATAAAGTACAATAAAAAGTTAACAAATAAAAATTATCACACACTGATTCTACATCCCGCTGCGGAGTGCGAAGAATTCTGTTTTATTCGCCGAATGAAAACACTTATCCTTTGAGATCAGCGAGAAAATAATCAGTCACCGGACCAGTCCCAAATACACGGACGGATAGTCTCTATGAAAATACGTATTGATCTTTCAGATATCATTATATCGTATCAGAGATTTATAGCGGTGACGCAGTGGCTAAGCGTTTAGCTGCGGCACAGCGGGGTCATGCTTCAAGTCCCACAAGTATTTGTATCACCTACAAATTCATTTACAAATTTGTGGTTATTTATTATGGTTTTAGGAGAAATTACAGCTAGTTATAAATGTTTGATCAATAAAAAATAAATGTACTGAAGGCCAATTAAAAGTTCCCACTTATAAACAAAGTACATAGAAAAATTGCACAAGAAACGAAAAAGACTCAATTACACAATAACAGATGATTTCAGATCTAAAATGAAGTAAATAACAAAGCATGGTATATGTAATACACATCAATGAATGTAAAACTTATTACTGAGTAGTCGTTTAAGTTGCCTGCTAGAGGTGTTAAATAAGTCTACATGATGTATTTTCGCCACGTCATTGAAACACTTGCTATCTCCTATTAAATCAGAATTTTTCCTGTAGTTTGTATTTACTCCCGGCACAAATAGTTTACACGCCTTGCGTGAAGATGCCTAAGAAACTTGTAAACGTATTTGCTCCAACAGTTCGAGACAGTCGATTGTGCTATTTGCTATATTAATTAGAAGTGATAGATCCGATACGCGCCTACTTTCATATAGCGGCAGAATGTGAAGCAGTACCTCGTAAATCCTTTTACTTTCATGATGTATTAAATCTTTTAGAAGTTTGCGATTACGGCTGTTCTGATATACCACGAAGTCTTGATAACTTTAACTAAAACATAAAATTACGGAAACACTTTGGTGCTTACCTTTTGTTCTATCAAACGAATTTTTTTTAAAACTATTTGATCCTTGTGATTTGATAATCTAATTATATATAAATGCGTTAAGGTAAAAATTTGTGGGTACCCCTTATTAAGTATATAAACGCGCGTGAAAAGGTGTGATATTTTTCACAATTAAAGTTTATATGGAGAAGGAGTGCAGGAAACTAAAACTTATTAAAAATATATGTTACCAATACATTAAATTAAATTAAATGAAACATACATTGCTTACGTTCATACTGCGTTACGTACATACATTGAGAAAGCGTTTATTTAATACTCGTGACCCACCCTAGCTTCACCTGGGTAGGATTTATGAATTTGGCGTCATTTATATTTTCCAAAATTATTAATAGCTATTAATTTCATCAATTAATCGATTTCCTCAAAAAAAATTCAAGTTTTTCTACTTATTTCAATATTACATACAAACATTTAAATTTTATTTATATGTATAATTTTTTATAATACGTCGAAGCGGGAACACACAATTTCACCCACTCAGGGATTGAATTTTCTAAAATTCTTTGTGGGTGTCTACGTCGACCAAGGAGTATATTTGTCCAATATCAAGTCAATCGGGCGTATTGCTTTGAAGATATCGTGATGAGTGAGTCAATAGTATTTCGCTTGTATAGATTAATGTGCGGTTAAGAGCGCATATTCAAATATGTCCAAGTCGGAATCTACGCGATCGCTTTTGAACGGCGTAATATTGACGCACACTACAATGTTATCTCAGTGTTCGTGTTAGGGTAAAACATGTAGTTTTCGACGCGAAACGCATATGCTCTCTTAATGTGATTGACTAATACAGTTCGCTGAACATACAAACTTAGAGATTTAATGAATTACGGAAATAGGCGACCACTTGTTTAAATAAAATCACAGTGCGATTCTCCGGACTCAATTTTCGAGGATGATTTGTGATTAGATTTTTTTATTAAACGCCATATTATGGTGGTGCCGTAAGAGAAACCTAAAGGTCATATCATCACATAGGTATCGTATGAGACGACGGAGAAAAATGAAATAGGACATGAATGGAAAATAAAGCAAAAGGAGCTTTTTTTAAATAAACGTCATAGCTTATTTTTTTTAATAATTCGGAGGGACAATTTCTGTACATTGAATATTATTTCGTAAATTTTAATCGGGGTGTAGTGTGTGTGTAGTGTATGCTCATGCAGGTATATATACGATAGCCTAATAGACATTCATGGAGTAATAAATCTACACTCAAGACCACTAGATGCCAGGCGATGCGCTGCTACAATGCAAGCGCACCACCAGGCCCTGCCTAGAAGATAAAGTAGTTTATTTAAGAAAATAAATACGTCAAAATAAATCTATAATAAAAATATAACAACAAAAGGAACATTATACTGGATGTGACAAATAAAATTTTAAAATACGAATATAAGAAGCGACTACAATTTTACTTATATTTAAAGAAGACTTTTAAATACCAATTTAATAATGAAAAGAACAATGATACTTCAAGAAAAAAGTGTTAGAAGAAATGAAGAAAGACCCGTAGAATTGATTTTAGAAGAAACTCTACTAACATTGCTATTAAATCAAAGTTGACAAGTTTCAAGAAACAAGATTTCAAGAGCCAGAAAACATTTTTAATCAAAATTCCCTCAAGAGAAGTGTACCAATTTTATCAAAAATATAATGCAAGAAAGAAGAAGCTTATGAGGAAGTCCAGACCCAACCACATCGGTGAGCTAACATCATCTTCGAGTGCCAGAGCAGCAGAAAGAAGTCAGGGGTACAACGAGCGTTTAACCAAGTTCCGTAGAAGGTACAAGACATCTCGAAAGCGCCGAATGTACGTTTTATTATATAATAGTGTCGATGTCTATTATCAAATTATATTATTACTTATATAATGTTATACACAGAAATGGAAAAATAAAATTTTTAAATCATTCATTAAAAAGTAGGAAAAACATTAGTACTATTAATAGAAAAATTCAAAATTATGTATTATAGTGCAACAATTAATAAAAATAATAATAATAATATTTGTTTTGGAACAATATGGTTGTACAACGGTTTTTAAGTATAATTAATTGGTTCTGCATGTTCTACCATAATAATATGTAAATATTAATGGTCTAGTAACTATAACAATATTTATCGAAATTTTAAAAACATATAAATTTTTCAATATTTTTTTAATTGATATGGTAACTTTCTAATTAATTATGTAACAGCGTCAGAGGAAATACCAATGTTAGATTGTTATTATAGCTCAATGTACAATACAATATAATGTATCATATACTTGGTATAATTATAACTTGTCAATCATTATTTATATTACAAGTTATAAATGCTACATTACATCCAATTATCAGTAATTTTTTTTTCTGTTTTTATGTCAAAATTAGTTATGTCCTTATGACAAATTTAATATAAAGTAATATTAAAAAAATCATTTATTACTAAGTACGTCATTATCGTATGAGAGTTCTCATAATAAATAATAACAATAACATATACATGTCCATAATACCATTATATCTTTAGTAGAGTACACATCGTAATTAAAACGGAAAGGGAAACTGAATAGAAAAATGCTATTCTATTATAAAATATGTATGTCGCCGGTTTAAGAGTTTTCATAGTAATGTTTCACAACAGAGTTAAACTTCGACTGACAAAAATATTATCCATTTTGTACAAAAATTTGCAAGAATGTATTTAAAAGATGTGAGGAATGAAGGAAAGTTGGAATACGAATGATTGAGTAGCTAAGTTTCGTCAATATTGGACTAATCACCCAAATATTAGATAATGCTTAAAAACTAACTTAAACTAGCTTAAAATAGTGCTATTGAATCCGCTAGGAGCGAGAATTATGAATAAAAAGAATAGATAAAAAGAAAATTTTACCTTAATAATCAAGTGATGGAGAGGTACGGGAACGTCTATCACTGATATAACGTAGAGTCCTCGAGCAGGGTATGTTTCCGTGATTGCATGATAAAATCTGGGGTAACGGGTACTGGGGAAAAATACCTTCAGTAAAAATGATGTACACGAGTTTACTCATGTTAGTACTCATAGGGACAAGAAAATTTGTTACCCTTAATAATGGTACACATAGGTTATATCCTTCATTGGATCGTAGTGTGGACTTAGTTTTCCTCTGTGACAATTGTTAGGGTCCTTTTAAAAGTGACTTAAAAATGTAGACCTCAAAGTTGTGCGCTAAACTTTGAGGTCTACATTTACCTTGATATAAAAAAAGTTTATGTACCAATCAAATTAAATGAATGTCACAAAAATGTAATATAATACTGAAATAATACTAGTTTTTACGGATTTTATCGCGTATATTTAACTTTTTAAATACCCGACGTTTCGAGAGCGTTACAGCACCCATGGTCACGGGGGAACTGAGATGTTCACCGTCCAGATGTCGTAGTTAACCGTGGTTACCATAGATTAAAGTTTGACTTTTGTTCCGATCTAGACAGTATGAATTTATGGTATCCTGAAGTCTTGCAGTTGTATGCTTGGGTTGGTATTTAATTTTATTTATTATAGGATCCCAAGCAGATGGTAGCACCCAGCCATCTTCTCTATTGAAATTAGGATGTTTTTTGATTTCAATAGCCTCACGAATCATCCTTGGAAGGAATCTGTGTTCTTTGTCCCGAGTAAACGTACTCGTCAACAACTTTGAGCTTAGTGCTCCTTATAACTACCAGCATAGGTGTGACATGGAAATTAAACATTATCGTTGTGTTGTCCATGTTTAAATTAAGACCTATCCGTTGAGACACTACTGAGGTCATTGAGCATAGTGCATAAAGGTCATCTAGCGATTCTCCCATAAGGACTATATCATTGGCAAATCGAAGGTAAGTGATGCATGCAGCGGAGCTTCTGAAAGCGGTTGGAACACCGGTATTTGAAGTCCTTCAGAAGCTCTTCAATTCCGTACTCCATGGTTAATGTTAATACCGTATCTTTTCCAGTCCAATAGCTTGAAAACATCTTCCATTGCAGCGGTGAAGAGTTTCGGGGATATAACGACACCCGTTCTTACACCTCCCTGTAGTTGGATAGGTTTCGAACTCTGGTAGTGTACTCGGATAACCATTGTAGCCCTACTTTAAAAACACTTCAGCACTTAGATATACCGACAGTCAGCTTAGCATCGCTGAAGGGACCGTTGCACCGCCCAAATTTCGACGGAATGAAAGGCTTTCTCACAGTCCACATACGCCAGGCAAAGTGGCAGATTGTACTCTTTGATCTTCTGTTTAATCTTCCGCACTGAACTGAACGGTACTGAAGCCTTTACGGAAACCGAATTGTTCGGGAGGCTGGAAGTCGTAGAGTCTGTGTTAGGGACGATTCGTAATCACTCGAAAGCAGCACTTAGACGTGGCTTAGAATGAAAATCAGTCTGTAGTACTTTAAGAGGTCGTTGTCGCACTTATGCTCCACGCCTCTGGAGTGGTGCGAACATGGAGAACGGAATTGAAGAGCTTCTGAAGGACTTAAAGTACCAATGTTCCACTCGCTTTTAGAAGCTCCGCTGTAATTCCATCCTCATCTAGGGCATTGCTATTTTTAAGGTGCTGGACAGCCATTCTAATCTCGCTTAGACGGTTGTACGAAATTTTGTCGGAATAGTGTGGGATACGACTTACTCTTAGATTACTTACGAACACTTTCGTATGGCTTCAACGATAATGTGTATAGCTGCCCGTAGAACCTCTCTATCTCATTCAAAATCGCAGATGATCTGAAAACGATGCCGCCAAACTCAGCTTCGCCAGTTGGCTCTTTCTGACAGACATATTACTGACAAAGACTTTGGAGCACAGGTTCCGATCGTTTCTTCAATACGAGCAGTATGAGAGTTTAGTTGCCCGTATACTGTCAAATCTGCGGACGACTGCAGCTTCATATCCCATCAAACAGCCATGAGATTATGAGTGTGATAAGGGACTTTTTGTGTTGTTCTGCGGCGGGTCTTGCAGAAATTAGCTTCGACTGATAGATCGTTCGCGCCC
>DWHP01006184.1:0-11539 GCA_018247895.1 Parnassius honrathi | reverse complement strand
TAACTAATTAACTACCCCGCTATGAAAACTGTCAAATCTTTCACCTCCTAACTAAGTGATGTCGTCCTGGCCACAGAAAAAGCGAGCCATCATTGGTCAAATTATCGCATAATGTACAAACAAAAAAACATACATCACATAGGAGTATGTTAGGGCTGATTCTGAGTGACAGGGTAAGAAATTGTGTAATAAAAGAAGAGTGTGGTTTGTGACCATGATTGCGAAAGGGATGTCGGTTATGTAGAAAGAATGAATTAGGAAAGAGTGACAAAACAAATTTATGTTACAGAAGTGAATGGAAGAGTCGGAAAGGGACGTCCTAGGCGAAAGTTTATCGACCAATTTGGCGATTTATTTAAAATGGGCCAAATAAAAAATACCCTTAACCGACGAGCATGTATGTGTAGGTATATGAATGTGAAGGAAGCGAGAGTGTGTCAGGATCGTGCCAAATGGAAGTCTGTAGTCTCTGCCTACCCCTGTGGGTGACAGGCATGAGTGTTTATGTTATGTGTTAAAAGTTACAGCGTATATACGAGTATGCGTCTCACTTGTGGGCACATGACCTCTCTCGTTTCTGAAAAATTAAAACAAAAATTATTCGAAGACAGCTAAGTGCGCCAAAGCACTTACGTTTATTTATGTTTTAATTCAATTACGTTTCAATTAAGATGTGATAAATAATTAGCGTAAATTATAAAAAAAATCGCTCTAATTGCGAAATTACACGTTACATAATGACACCGTTCTCGAACACCGGTGTGATCGTAGCGTCATAGAACAGGTACGAGGGTCAATGACTTGATGCTATTTTGATGACGTCATGCAATGCCTTGTACCGCTATGAACTTAAGGCACCGTTTACACACAATTTACCCACTAAATTGTTTTCTGTATTATAACAGTCATATAAGTAAAATGCGTCTCATTATAGAACAATAACCCTGTACACTAAACCCATTCGAGATTTGAAGAAAATCTAAAAGATTCCATTCATTGTCATGAATTTACATTCTTTTTAAACGGGTTTTCTTGCTTTTCATTATAAATTTATCTTGATGTTTTGAATGTTTTGCAGCACACATCCACTGTCCAAACCTACTATCATAGCAAAAACTTTTCATACTACCGCAGTAATATGGATCCATAAAACATAGTATTATTTAATTTCTTGATAGTTCTTCAGAGGAAGGTTCCGATGCTGAATTTGATTTGCGAGTTTCCTTGAATAAAACGTGCAAATCAAATTCAATTCACGAGAACTGTGTCAATGGTGTCGTATGTAAAGAACAAAAATACGTGGCAAATTCAATTTATATTACGATAACTATAAATAGCAACTACATGTTGAAAAATGTAAAAAGATATCATAAAACAACCTGGTATAATCCTATATTTCAATATAGGGTGGTATTTTTTTCTTCAAAATATACATGATAAAACATTCAAAGATTATTGTTTATTATAGCAAATACATCGCACTAACTCTTGATAAAACTTATATTAATTCATTTTATAGCTACGTGTGTGACGGCCTTAATCCAACAAAACTCTCCTTCTTAGTTCTAAAAAATATAAAAACCATGGAAATAAAAAGTAATGTACATCCATGTATAATCGTGAAACATGGCACAATTCAGGTTTAATGTGCGCTGCGCCTTATATCGCATGTCAAGCAAATCGCCTAAATGTTTTAAAACGGTAACTATACACCGTTACCGTGTAGTGGCGGTGTAAGAATATCCACTACCCCATGTCATCCCGTGGGTGTCGGAAAAGATGACAGAGGGAAACACATTAGGAGATGGGCAGCTGCGTCTTTCTTTATAATAACGACTAAAAATAATAAAACTGCGGTTGCCAACCCGCATGGCATGCGTGGTAACTATGGCTAATATATATAAGGCAATTTCTATATTTTATATCAGAATAAAAGCAGCGAAATGCTGCTGTTTCGTATGGTGCAAATTTTAAGAGTAAACTTTGGATTCACCGGAAAACACGTTATTGATATATGTTACCGTTACCATAACCGTTACAGTCTATTCATACCACCGCTGAACAGCCGAACATAGGCCTCCGCCGTAGATTGCCTCATAGGGAGGTTTGCCATAGTTGCCACGCTTGGCAAGTGGGTTGGCAAGCGCAGTTTTTTAATTTTAGTAGTTATTAGGAAGACGCTGATGCCCATCTCCTGATTTGTTTCCCTCTGTCGCCACTTACAACATCCACGGGATCATAACCACGAGGTAACCAAGGTTTATATAATACATTGTCACGAAAATATCTATTAATATAAACACAACAATAGAATCTAGGCACTTTGTAGTTTCAAATCCTTTTAGTTACCATAAAAAGTTTATTTACAGATTGAAACCACTTTTATTCTATTTTCAAAATTTAAAAATTCAAATAAAAAAAAAACAAAATACGGCGAAAAATTATTAGTAATTCGTTACGTCAAAAAATTAAAATTGTTCTACCGATATTAATTAATAAAAAGGGTTTATTACTTGGTTAAAAAAAATTAATGTGCCATGTGTCACGTTGTTATTTGAGTCGAGATAAAAAGTTTCAAGCCGTGGGCATGATAGAAAATGGTGCTATTCAATGGGTCGTTGCTGAGGCCCTATACTCTAGCCAGAACGTGATATCAAGGTTGTGGTCACGTTATCGCAGTACTGGGGATGAACGGCACACGGGTAGATATCGTGTTACTACGCAGAGACAGGATCAATTTCTCCAAATGACCGCCAGAAGACAACCCAATACCACAGCGATGCAACTACTACAAAGGCTCCAGGAGGACCACCAGCTGCTGGTAAGCGACCAATCCGTGCGAAGGAGTTAGTCTTCATGCTCGAAGACCGCTACGTGTCCCGGCGTTGGGCCCTGGCAGTCGCGGTCGGTGACTTTTATGGGCTCGGGATTTACCATGGAGTGCCGAACAATGGTCTTTGGTGCTGTTCACCGATGAGACTCGATTTGAGTTTTATTCGGATTCACGAAAAGCACGCGTTTGGAGAACTCCATGGAGAGTTAGCCGTCTATGGCACCCTCAGGAGGTACAACTATACATACCAAGGCGGGACAATTATGGTGTGGGCAGGAATTCGCCTTGGCGGATGAACCCAGCTTGTTTGAATCCAAGGCAGCATGACTGCACAAAAATACCACAAGGAGGTAGTAGAGCCTGTTATTATCTCACGCAGAATCAAAATGGGCCAGGAATTTCTACGTATGCACGATAGTGCACATTCCCATACGGCGTGGCTAGCGTCGGCCGCTCTCCAAGACCACGAAATTCGTTAATATAAGTTACATATAGTATAAGTTTTGGATTGGCCTCCACAGCCGCCCGATTTAAATGCTATCGAGCATGCCTGGGATATGTTACAATGAAGAGCTTTAAAACATTTCCCGCAAAATTTGACGACGGAACAACAACTTTACGAACATGGGACCTCACACCGCAGCAAGACGTTGACAATTTAATTTTAAGTATGAACAATCGATGTCGATGTGTAATTAATGCTTTCAACACTGATTATTAATAATTAGATTTATAAGATTTTTTTCAATTTTAATGAAAATTAAGAGTTTGATAAGAAGATACGAAGTTTTTTTATCATACTAATTATCTACGGCGATTAAAAAAATTAACATTTTTGTTTAAAACAAAAGAAATTACGAAATGTTTGTTTACTTTTTATTAAATACCTTAAAATAACTTATCATTCTTCCATTTACTATATCGGAAAATTCTTCGTAGAGTTATAGATATTTAATGAAATATAAAATATCCATAGATTCTGTTGATATGTTTATTCCACTCCTATCGCATTAGTTGCTAATTCACTAAGCAATCATAATAATCTTTTGGACCTCAGTAATATATAGTATGATAATACTAATATAATAGTAGACATATATTAAGACATTTTATATCAAGAGTTCAATACTCGAGACCAATTGATCTTTATTCTTAATTCGCCAGTTCTAGTATATATCTGCCTCTATACTGATATAGTTAAAGCAGGATTGAAACTGTGATTGTGTGTGTGTAACTACATGATGTAGTTACACATGATGGTTCGTGGTAGGGCTTTCTTGCAGCTATATTATGGCGGACCGTGGAAGAACCACGCTGTCGCGGAATACCAGCGTGAAATAGCAGCTCGATGCTGCTGTGTTTCGTATGGTGTGTGTAGAGAACCGGCGACGCTTTGTACTGGAAACGAGGCACTTCATCTTAGTCCTCAGGGTTGACAACACATCTGCATTTTGATTCTAATTTGAAAATAGATGTTTATGAGCCGCAGCATCCACTTTACATCAGATGGACTTTCTTTTTTTCTTCCTTTTTTTAAATAAAAAACCTTACCCCCCCTCCCACTGGTATTTTCTCCTGTATCGTGGGATAGTTTACAAGCATAAAATAGCACAAGGACAAACATCCAGACCCGGAACAATTAATTGTAGGCCATATAAATACTAGTTCCGTGCGGGATTCGAGCGCTGTAACTCATTGCTAAGCCACTGCGCGACGGAGCTGTTAAGGGCTGTTTGTTTTTTAATCACTCTTATTCTATTTAAAAAAGAACTAGCGGGTAACGTTGCTTGAGCGTATCACTCCAAAAAGCAGCGTTAACTTTTTTATTAGGATATTAAAGCGGCATTTTATAAGAATTAGGGTTGCAAACCATCACATAGCTCGCCTGATAGCAAGTGGATGTTATAGACCCATAGACATCTGCAACTGTCATCAAAAACAAAGACAACACGTTACCAATAAAAAGTATCTCCGTTTCCCTATACCTATCATACGAAACAAGGTTTCACGCCGGTGTTCTGTGAGCCGTACACGTATACCTAGTACAATTACAGCCTGGTTCTACCACGTAAAGAAATATGTAAAGATTTATAATAAGATATTGAAGTGTAAAAGAAATGCAATCAACCATGATTCTTACGCCACATTAAATAAAACAATTTTTTTTAATTCTCGAAGTTACGTGCCACTATGACTATTTGATTATACACAGTTATATAATCAAAGATGACTATGAATGTTGTTTTAAGCATCCGCAACACCGAGGATTAAAACTAAGTAAAAATTAAACGCCGTAAAATAAAATCTGCAAATTTTTTTATTCTGTATTCGCGTTCCTTCAAAATATAAAACCATCCGACACACGAATTATCATCGTATTACGTTAATACCATCATAACTACATTATGTACATGTCCATTTGTTAAAGAATTAAAATTAGTTAAAGTAGACTTGCACTCGTTCGCAGAAACGGTGCTTAAACTTTTAAAACGACATTAGAGACTTATCTTTCATGAAAAGTTTAATGACGGATTTATCTTATTAGTTACTATGTAGTGGCGATGTAAGAATATCCACCATTCCATATCGTCCCATGGGTGTCATAAGAGGCGACAGAGGGAAATTGAAACAAGAGATAGGCAGCATAAGAATAACGACTAAAATAAAAAATAAACACCGGTTGCAAACATCCCTCTTATGAGGCAATCTATGGGCAGGCCTAGGTTCAGCAGTCTACTTCAATAGACTTAGACAACGGTATTTTATCAGGAAATATTTTACACGAAACATCTTCTGTAAAATATTTCATTAATTTCTGAATTTTTTTAAAGAATTATGGTGACAAACGAGCACACAATAGACCTGATAGTAAATGGATGCTGTGGCCCATAGACATCTACATTTAACCTCGATTAAGCATCAAAACGCAGATGCCTTGTCATCCCCGAGGACTTAGATGGAATCCCTCGTTTCCAATCAAAAGGGTTTCCGGTTCTTTACACTCACCACGCAAAACACAGCACCATCAAACTAATAGTTTATGCTGGTATTCTGTGAGAGCGTGGGCCATCCCCGGTCGAGCCCTTTCGTGTTACAACCATAATATAGCTGCTACGTGGCTCTACCTGTGACTTTACCTTTTAAGCCGCCATTTAATGAATTATATAATGCGTAAATCATTAGTCTAAAATAAACCATTATTAAACAGTATTTAATCACAACGTTTCAACCATTATATTGAAAGTTCTGATATTAACTTTAATAGGTCAAGCGATACGCTTTTAACTACTTTAAATGTTTATTACTTAACGTTCCCTTTGAAGTAGAAGCTATTTAGTAAATACTATTTTGCAAGAGCATACTAGTTGTTAATTACATTATAGTCGTCGACAGCATCTTTCTGATAACAACTAATAACTAAAAAAACTACGGTTGCCAAACCGCCAGCAAGGCGTGGCGTATTTGGCAAAAACCCCTCCCCCCCCCCCGCCCCAATGAGGCAACGAGGACATGTCATTTCCTTCGCAATCCAGACAGATTTAACTTTTCATAAACGCCATGAAGGGATTTCCTGATAAACTATAAATTTTTAAAGAAGCAGTCCTTCAAATTTAGAATTTGCTGATTTTACAGCCATTATCCCTAACTATATTATTATTAATTATATACTAACACATAACGAAATAATAATTTTAATATGGTCACCCTAAGCTTTGCCGCCAATGATATTATAAGAAAACACCTTTTAACTTATAATATCATTGTTTGCCGCCCTGTAAAACCAAAACTAGGAGGAGAACAGAGACAAAAACAAGCCGTATTATAACTAATATAATGAAGAAAAAAATAGAAAACAAAGTTTTTCAATAATTAGGAACACTTCGAATAAACAACTAAAAAAAACTAACTACACAATATCAAGATCGACTAAAATATTTATTATAATGTCAACTGTAAAAATGGCGTCGATGAAGCAGCGCCGTCTGACAGTCATCTATGTATATTTTTTGTTTTTTTTAATGGGTTCCTAGATGGTTTTCTGTCACATTTAGACTCGGTAGGTGACGCTGTTATCAAGATTCAGAAATCACCCGTGCAGAGCCGGGGCTGATCGCTAGTAATAAAATAAAAATAGAATAAACTAATTTCAAGCAAATAAAAATAAGTAAATTAGAACGCGATAAAATTCGTAAAATTAGTTTTATTCAACATTAAAATATGCTTTTGTTTGAAACAGTTACAGAAGTCATATTTTAAAAACGTTAAATTCAAATGTATTATTTGCAAATGTTTATTCATTCGATGTTACATTTTAATTCGTTTTATTTTGGAAACATAGTTAATGAAACGGAGCGCTGCGTACGTTTCGCAAATCTTTCTTATTTTCTTGTAACAGCCCGTAAAAAGTTTAGGACGCACACATAACATGCTCCTAAAATAATGTTGCTTGTACGCAAATTATTTTAGATGCATACCGACGTGTACATGAGAGGCTTATTCTAACAATAAGTTGAACAAGGTTTTGGCTTGGTCTGTGCGTCACTTTAAAAAGTAATTTCTTTCATTGATGGTCTGAGACCATTATTAATAAAGCCGTTTTATGCAACATGATTAAAATAATATGTTCATTAACGCTAATAATTAGTACGTAATGTGGTAAGGAGTTAGGCAAATATTCAAATTTCCTGCAACCGACAACAAAAGTAAACAAATTAAAGTAATGATAACACACTTCCTGTCTTATTAACCATTGAAACCGATATATTAGATTTTAGTTGCAAAATTACGCCTCAACTGGTTTACCGATAATGTTGCCATTAATAAATGCTCGTTAAAATTTATAGCACTGGTAAAAATAATTTGTTTTCTTATCGCTATCGAATGTAAATTTTCTTGGTGATTTGTGATTTTTGATAATAGGAAAAAAGTCGTTTTTTTTTTTTGTTTACGTCAGTCAGGATTAAGTCTTCTATTAATTTTTTTTTATAAATTTACCAACAGTCAACAATTTTTAGCATTTATACTAATATTTTAAATGTGGTTAATTATCAAGTTAGACGTTTGTTATTAATAATCAATTTCCAAAAAGGAAACTAACCTACTAAAAATTAGATGTATTTTGTGTTAATTGTCTTGTGGTGGAGGTATGATAGAATGCAACAACCTTTTCATCTCGTAGGTATTATATGAGACTATATAAAAAGGCCAGAAATAACTTACATTTTAAACCTTTATAAGGTTAAATTTATATGCCAGTGTTTATTCAAACTATAAAAGAATCACATTTGACACAGACACAGAAAAATTAATTTACGTCAGATAAAACTTAGATAAAATAAATTGATGACCAAATTTAAATATCTTGATAGAAATATCTCTCATATTTCTTCCAATATTTATGACAAAAAATGCGCATTGCGACTAAACTAGCGAAAACGTAAAGATGAATATCATTACTACCCATCACAAGTCCGCTGCTTAACATAGGCCTGCCCCAAGTAATAGCATAAAGGATAGACCTTAGCCACCTGCATTCCTGATATGCATCTAAAAGGATATGACGACCTGGTGCCTACAATCCACGTACCGGTACGAGGCTACCACTCGAGTATAAAAGTATAATTCCGATAAAGAAAGTTAATTGCATTCCTATTTAAATAAAAGAAAAGTAGGATCATGCAAACTTAACGTTGATAATCACAAGGATGAGACAGAAATAGGTATAAGTACGTTTTCTGTAGAAAGGCGATGGATAGGCAGCACAGTGGGTAAGCGTTTGACTGCTACGCTTCTGAGGCGTGTTTTCGAATTCTAGCACGACCCAACTAAAATATTATTTAATACAAACAAATTATATGAAAGAAGAAAATACTTATGTGGAAGCAATGTTTTAAATTAATATTATATAAAAGTGTAGCCAAAGGAAATCTACAAACAAAGTGCAAAAAGGGCACAGATATGATGTCACCAGTAGAATAGAATAGAATAGAATAATTTTTTACTAAATATAGATTACAAGTAACTCTTATTGAAAGTCAATTTTTTACTTTACCACTGGTTTCAACAAAACCTCTGTCCTGGGAAAAACCAGCAAAAACCCAACGGGACTTTTTTTAAATAAATTTTACAATGACAATGGTCACAAAAAATTTACAAAACTTATTTTAATAACAACTTGGAAGCGAGCACCTCATTCCCAGGGGTTATTATCAACAATGGATTCATTTACATCGTAATAACCCTTTTTATATAGTTTTTGTTTAATTAAATATTTAAACTTGGTAGTAAAGAGACCTTGTATTTTTCTAGGACTTTGTTGTAATAGCGTATACATTGCCCCAAGAATTAATTACTGACTCTGTGGAGTCGAGAGTGTTGCCAGGTGTCCCGATTTAAGTGGGACATCCTGATTTTCAAGGGTGTTGTGACACGTCCAGATTCACTCTTGATCGGGACGCCAAATGTCCCGATTTTTTTAACCAATCTCCTTAGTCTGTACTTCGATTAATCATTTTGATAGCAAAAATAAATATATCTTTTACCTGTTACTGTGGCCGTTACTACATTTACATATTTTTGCTTTAACATTTTCCTATTTGCTCCCCAAACACGGACTAAATAGTCAACGTCAAAGTTTAAAACTATGCGTATTGTGTTGGCGAGGTACAGATATCCATGTTGTCTTGTTTTTTTCTCTAACCCCCTGATGCCGCCCGATCTTACATGCCATGCATCGATGTAGGTAATCTGACCTTCATTTAATATTTGATTTTTTACTATTAATTAGTACAGTCCCTAACTTACATGCTGCGGTTTAGATGAGTACATTTAGTAAAATGCAAAAGTCTTGTGGGTAAGTTCTTCCACTAGTCAATTTGCGGCGGTGTCCTATTATTATCAATAAATAAAGTGACACTTTACATCCAATGCAAGCATTTTGTCTAGGCGTTTGAAGTATTATAATCGTTTGATTATGAATGAACGTAAGCTTTTTTAAATGTTGCCGTTTAGAATAAAAGGAATTTTACGGATTTTATCGCGTTTAAAAAATTTTACGCGATAAAATCCGTGAAATTAATTTTATTCCACGTGTAGTATTCGCGTAAATTTAAGAAATTATGATGTCATTTCTTGATGGTTCTGAAGTACATGCGTCATAAGTTCATAAGATTCTTAATACACAATACAATACTCTTTATGTTACTCCAAAAAATATAATCAGTTACCACCAGCTATTAAACAATTAAATGGAAATATGTTCAAAACAAAATGAAAGAAATTGTTAATTGAAAATGTTTTTTACAATCTCAATGAGTTTTTTAACAAAATTAATGTTAGTAAGTTGTAAATTTTAAATTTCCTTTCTTTCTTGTTGCATATCCGACATGGGTAAACTATTTAGCCTAAAACTATATGTTTTTTGTACTAAGATCATATTATAAACAGTTATGCAATAAATATATCTTTATCTTTAATTATAGCAAAAATAAACGAATATTGTGGAAAAACAAAACATAGTCTTATTGCTACATGGCAATCTCTTCCAGACAACCCAGAAAAGAATTAAATAAAATGAACCGTATACGGAGATTTTAGAGTTGTTCAAGTTTATTAAGTTGCTCCTCGGTGATGTTAGGTAACAAACTTCAGCATAGTCGAGAATATGGAGTAGTAAAAACCGTGGAAGCGTAATTTTAGTCAAAATGGGTAAAAAGTAGTTAAGCCTCTGGATTGAAGCATGTGCTGTAAACGTTTTACGGCTCAGTGCATTAATTAGAGGTGTCCAAGAAAGACTGAAATCCAAAAGGAATTTAAAAAAAGTCGTTATAGGTGATAGAGATACCATTAAATATACCGGGTTATAATTGGCTTTTTTTATTTTGGAAAATATTCTTAAACTTCGAATAATAATAGCTTGTTATTTTAAAGGGTTCTCAGATAACCAAAACAATCGACTCGAGACAAAAGTACGAGCCAAATCCTTGTTGATACATTCAACTGCTTTTGGAAGATCTTCAATGGTTGTGTAGATATATTTGGAGATAATTATAAAATCATTGCAATGTCAAATATATAACCATATTTTATTAAACGTCAATTTTAACAATAAATCTGATGCCAGGAGCGTGCAACTTCTTAATAAGGATTATTTAAGCATATTATTGTATCATATTAAGGATTATATTTCCTAAATACTGGTTGCTAACTAAAGGCACTGGCTAGAAAACCCAGTGTTTTATCCGATCCTAATTTTTATGGTCCAATTAATGTATTTTAAAACTATGTATGCTACAGTAAACATTATGTACGAACTCAACTGTAGAAATATCAATAAAGAATAATGAATGTTATTATTATTAATATAATTATTATATATTGATCTATTATGTACCTTTTTTATAAATTAAGATTGTTAGAAAGTTCAAAATGTTAGTTTTCTTAAAAGGTCCCATCACGCTGTCTCATACTGATGAGTGTTAGGAGTGCAAAAAAACTTTATTATTTCCTATTTGCATAATCCTTGAATTGTTTTGTGACAGTTTCGGTAATCGTTTTGTTGTTCGTTCTCCATATACGTATAACGTAAAGTGCACTTATATCGATGAGACAACGTGATCATTGTAAAGTTAGTAAAGTTACAGCCTATATACGTCCCACTGCTGGACACAGGCCTCCCCTCATTTCTGAGAGGGTTTTAGGGCAAGG
>DWHP01006183.1:0-11539 GCA_018247895.1 Parnassius honrathi | reverse complement strand
TATGCAGATGACAGCACTGGTGATGCTCTGTACACCGGCCGTGCCAATATTTCTCGGGAAAACGTCTCCGAGTACCGCGACAAACTTGTGTCCGAAGTCGAGTCTTTGCTGAACAAAGTCTGGGATTGGGGGGCGACTAAATCTAGTCCAGTTTAACCCCCAGAAGACACAAGTTTGCGCATTAACCGCCAAAAAGAACCCCTTTATCGTATCTCCACAGTTTCAAGGCACTTTCCTTGTTGCCTCAGCCAGTATCGGAATCCTTGGCGTCGACATATCGAGTGACGTGCCGTTTCGTGGTCCCTTGGAAGAGAAGGCCAAACTGGCCACTAAAAAGCTTGGCGAGTCAGCAGAGCGGGACAGTATTTCATGCCGGCAAACCAACTTTGCGACTTTACGAGACGCAGGTTCGGCCGCACATGGAATACTGTTCCCATCTCTGACCGTATCCAGCGCAGAGCGGCTCGAATCGTCGACGACCGAGTGCTTTCCGATCGACTCGATTCACTGGCTCTGCGAAGAGATGTTGCATCTCTTCGCATCACGGGGAGTGCTC
Source organism: Parnassius honrathi (assembly GCA_018247895.1). NCBI lineage: Eukaryota > Metazoa > Arthropoda > Insecta > Lepidoptera > Papilionidae > Parnassius > Parnassius honrathi. The sequence continues at coordinate 10,983 of DWHP01006183.1, read as the reverse complement.
TGAAGAATTGTTCGGATTATTCCCAGCCGCCAAATTTCATGAATGCACTACGCGGCAAACCTCCCGATACCATCCACACCATCTCGGTGCTTGGCGGTCGACCACTGTAAGTTAGAGCCTATATACGGTCCCACAGCTGGGCACAGACCTCCTTTGATTTCTGAAAGGGTTTGAGGGCAAGAAAGAGTTCGCCGCGCCGCCAAAATGCGTGTTGGCGAACTTCACATATCTTCGAAATATTTTTTTCTTATTTTTCAGAAGCGGGTTGCAGGTTTACTCACGATATTTTTCTTCACCGCAGAGCACGTGATAAATCAGCAGTTAAGACTGAATTTAAAAATTTCATTGATGTCGGCGTTGGATCGAACGCGGTTTGTTCGCGTGCTGTGAGAAATTTACAGCGAGCGTAATCCATCTGAGCTATCTTAATCTACATTTGCAATTCTCCTGGCTACTGACATACTCCGCTAATAAAATTTTTACAATACATTTGTCATTGCCATTGAAAAGAAAATTGTAACATGGTATTGCACTACGTCTACAATAAGAATAGGATTGGAGTCAAAAATAAACAGGTTTTAGAATGTTAATGGTTAATGGAATATTAAATTCGTAACATTGCTAGAAACATATAAATTATGATTAATGTTTCCATACAGCAAGACGGAGAAAATAAAAATGTTACACTAATAAAATTAATAAATTCTTTCTTTTTATTATGTTGGTATTGTAAGAATTTACATAACTTGCATATATTGAGTTAAATTATTAGTTATGGCAATAATAAACCGACGATTTCAAATTTAAGATGCCATTAAAAGTTACCGGAACCGGATTATTACATGGTCATTGCATATTTAAAATTAAAACGCTGTTACGTATTTGTGTTAATCTTAAAATCGATTCTCGTAAATTTAGTTTTATTTCAAAGACATTATTATTAAATCAAAAACATATGTTATGTAGTTAATTCTAGTTGGTACAGATTATACTGACCATTATAATTTTTTAGGCTTACACTTTGTATATAGGCTATATTTATATAACATTTAGGGGAGGAAACTTAACGCGAGGAAATCTTTGACATAATATCGCGAGGAGTAGGAGATACGCAGATTTCAATAATTTAGTTTTGGTGTTGTAATTATATTCTTTTATTTTCAACTCATGAATAATCGACTAAACTTTGACCTCTCCCTTAAAGGAGAATTCGACAATGTTTGGCCTATTTCAATTCACTACATTTCTCCTCGTTTCGAATTCCAGCCGAAGCCAACTTGCGTGTAAAAGGCCAAAGTAGATACATGTTACGTTGTGATTATACACATATCTTTGGCCTTTCACATTCTAGCCTTCTTCTGCCAATGATGATATCAGAATTTGGTACGAGGTCCTTCACTGCTGGCCTTACGAGGAACTTAAGGTCGCTCAGCGAGCTATGCTCGGAGTTTCTTTGCGTGATTATATTTGTAAAAGTTAAGATATGCACTATATTCATAATAGAAGCCATAGTAAAACTAGAGTAACTGACATAGCCCAACAGGTCAATAGGCTGAAGCAGCAATTGTCCAGCCCTGTAGTATGAAGAACCGACAACTGATGAAGAAAAAACTTTTTTGAGTAGCAGCCTAGTACCGGTAAACAAAGAGTAGAGCGACGTCCTGCTAGATGGAGTGACGAACTGGTAAAACATGGAGAAAGTCTATGGATACAGGTGGATCGTGATCACAAGACCGTGTTATGTTCAGCTGTGGATTTATGAATAGGATGAAATAATGATGATGATGATGTAAGCAACTTTTTTTATAGAATAAAGGTGACAAAAGAGCACCCAGTCCATCTGATGCTAAGGGATGCTGTGGCCATCTACTCTCTACCACTCATTGGCACATTTTAATCTACTGTCACTCCTAATAACTAACATGGAATATCTCGTTTTTAGTAAAATAGGTTTCCGGTCCCTTACAGTCACTTTACGAAACAAAGCAGCAGCAAGCTGCTATTTTACTCAGGTATTCTGTGAGAGCGTGGATCTTCCCCAGTCCAGCCGCCTCATTCGTGCTACAACTATAATAAGGCTGCACGAAGTAGAATCTCTACTTGTCACTACTCAGAAGTTATCTCCATCAGTACTCCATACTGCATCATTAACATTATCTCAATTTTTAAAGTTTAGCCTCTTAAAATTGAGATACAGAGAGGGATTTTAGGCTGTAAGTTCAGAGCCAAATGCTTACCTGTGCTATCGTCATTCATCAACCAGGCGACGGCGGACGACGACGTCGTAGAACACAAGCCGCCAGATGACGTAAGCGGTAGAGCCAGCCCGCTCAAGGCAGCGTTCGCGCAACCATTAGCCAAGCCGCAGTCCTCCTGAGGTAAGCTCAGTCCGTCCGCGAGACTCAGCGCGGAGCTGGTCGACGTGGTGGCTTGAAACAACGTCGACGCTCCCGACACTAAAAGCGCGGGTAGAGTTGCATCTTGCAACAAAGATGGCGGTGACTCGGAGGTTGACTCGGACTCGCAGGGGCTTGTGCTGGTTTCGCCCGATAATCTGGAAGTAAGTATGATTCGTTAATTAAGGGTTTCACAAACAATTTTATATATATATATACACATATAACACATAATGAGATTGTTTTTCTCTAACCGTCAATCCTACACAGCCTATATAATATCACTGCTGAACATAAGTTTCCCCCATTGATTGCTTCAAAGGGGTCACAGGTTCTGTTACCGTTGCCACATTTGGCAGGCGTGTTTTTTGCAACCGCATTTTTTATAATCTTGAGTTGTTACGTGGAAGATGTTGCTGCTCATCTCCCGTTACACCCACGGGACGACTTGGAGTAGTGGATATTTTTATACTACACGATTTTTTAATAATTAAATAATAATAATATCAAAGGTGTGTCGTATGTGGCGTAAGAGAAACCATAACTCGGCCCGCGGGTTTCGTACGAGGCGAGGCGACGTTGAGGACTGCCAGAAAAATGTTATGAATTCGGTTAAGTGGCGATACATCTTTATCGTTTCATGACGTAAAATGTTTCTAGGCATTTTCGATGACGATCAGCAGTGTCTCATGTGTAAAACGTCTTAAACGGCAAATGAAAATACAATCCATCTGATACCGATATTAAGCGGATACTGTGGCTCGCAGACACTACGTATCTATCCTCGATCAAGAAGAGCCCGTTCTCTACACCCACCGTACAAAATACAGAAGCATTAAGCTATTTTTCGTTGGTGTTCTGTGAGTGTGTGGTCCTTCGCCCGTTGAACGGACCAGTTCGTGCTACAATTTTTTTTTATAGAATAAGTTGATGCTGTGACTCACAGACATCTACATTTATCCTCGATTAAGAATCAAAACGCAGATGCGTTGTCACCGGTGAGAACTAATATGTAATGTCTCGTTTCCAGTAAATAAAGTCTCCGGATCTCTACACTCATCATACGAAAGACAGCAATAATAAGCTGCTATTTTACGTTGGTGTTCTTTGAGAGCGCGGCTCTTCACCGGCCGAGCCGACCCATTCGTGCTATAATCATAATATAGCTGCAGCGTGGCTCTACCACGTATAAACTATTACTCCTTGATCGTCGATGCACCTGCCCAGCGTTCCGATAAGGCAAATCCTCCCTACAATGGGGGTCGCTCAACGCCGCAACACGCCAATTAAAAAAAGCGATAAAGAAATGTCGAATTTTTGTAAGGGGAAATACAACAAGTTTTCTCGAAACATCAGCCACATCTATACGCCATGCTTTATTTATATACGTGGTAGAGCCACGTTGCAGCTGTATTATAGCTGCAGAATCATGGGGAAAGCTAGACTGGGAAGCATCATGTTTTCATAGATTACCAGCTTTAAATAGCAGCATAAAGCTGCTATGTATTCAGTAAAGAGTACGGAGAGAGAGAAAGAGAGAGAGAGAGAGAGAGAAATAGAGAGAGAAAGAGACCAAGAGACACTTCTTACCGGTAATAGGCATTCTCCATCCTCCTTAAGTATGATATCGCATCTGAGATAACAGCACTATTACATTGCTAAAGACGGAGCAAATTACTCTATGAGACGGAGTTTATTTTAAAATTGCGCGTTAACGCGATTTTAAAATAAACTCCGTGTTTCTAAATAAATTCAAAATAGAATAAGTGTGTTAGCGTCAGGCAGGGTAGTTGTAAACAGAGGTGATTGAAAACAAGCTTAAAAATCCTTTCATTACAATATTTCAAAGTTCTGCGTAGATCTAAACGTCAATTTTATCCATGGACAACGAGTCCACCATTTTGATGACAGATGTCACTCTTAAAAACTTGAACCGCGTATCGTAGAACCGCATTTTGTTATATTTTTCTTATAAAAACAGTTCCATAGGAGATACTGTTTGATCTTTTAATATTGAAAAACAAAGAAAATATGCATTACCGATTATTTTATAGGAATGATAAGGATCATGAGTAGTAATTGTGCATGTACTTTAAAGGTTATGTTTCATATTATTAATGAAATCGCATGTTTACTTTCATCCCAGTGATACCATCCACAAAAATCCGATATTTTAAAAAATATCAACATTCCTAGTTTGAACTGATCAGTTGGAATGATCAGTTGAACTGACTGTGTGTGCCGTCCGTAAGATAGAATGCCTCGTTTTCAGTGAAAAGAGCCCGTTCTCTGTACTCACTATAAGCTACTATTTTACGCTGATATTCCGTGAGAGCGTGGTCATACCCCGGTCGAGCCGACCCATTCGTGTTCAGCCTTAATATAGCTGCAGCGTGGCTCTACCAGGTAAAAACGTGGGTTCATTACCCTTTCAAATTTAATACAACAATATTTATATATTTGTTTATCAGCAGAAAAGGTAAAAATATGTAGACAGACGGACTCCTAAGATCTCTTCTTACAATTTTTTTATAGACAAAGCCGTTTATCAATTTTTATAGGCAAAGCCGTTATACGTTTATAACTAGAGAACGTAACCTGATGATCGCTTACAGTTAAGTGTTTACGTCAAGCGCTATCGTTTCAAACAAAACACTCGGTTTAACACAGTTTAACACAACAGCAGAAATAAAAGATCCATTAAACACCGCTGTGAGTTTGTTTACGAAGAAACGTCTTTTTATAAACGGACATTTAAAACATTAAATGACTTAATTTCGGAAAGCGGAAAAAGGGAATAAATGAAATGAACGCTTAATGAGATTGTGATATAAAGTTTTTTTTTTTTAATAGGATTTGCGACTTTGTACTGTAGGTATCGTAATATTCAAGTATAGAGTATTGAAATGCCACAGAAATGTAGATATTAACAGAGTAATACAGACGCAGAGACAATACACTAGTCAGATAAACTGTTGCATTTTCGATCAATAATAGTACAACATATTATTAATCGAAGAGTTGCTTGCAATTTTTTCTCGCCTTTGGTGTGGCTTACTGGTTTAGCGATTCGTTATTGGGGGTCACTTGCATAATGACATGTCTACAATGTTCAATTACAGCCTATCATAAGTCAACTACTGAACCATCCGTAGATTGCCCCATAGCGGGGATATGATGCCATAGTTGTCACGCTTGGCAAGCGGGCTTGGCAAACGTTTATTTTTTTATTCAGCTATTAACAGATGCTTCCGCCCATCTCATGGTTGAGATTCCCTCTGTCGCCTCTTACAGCGCCACTACACTGTTAGCAATGTTCATTCACAGGCTAGTCTACAATGTTCATTTATTGAAAATGTATATTTTTAGAACCACTAATAAATTAAATCTTTTTTGTAATTTGAAAATATGTGTAGGTATATCTATATAGATAGACAACCTATCGCGCATTTAGAAATTAAATAGTGATGATATCGATAGGTGATTTTAAATATAAAGCTCATGAAGCTTACTTTTATAGTAGATACCAAGATAGTATATACCATAGTATATAATTAATAATGCCCTTAACCGACGAACATGTATGCGTAGGTATAGATGTAAGGGACACAAAAGTGGTGTGTCAGGATTAGTGTTGCCAGGTCCAGTGTGTCAAATTTCGGGACGGAAGGTTAAAATAATCGGGGATGTGATTTTCAAATCGGGACAGCTACAATGACTACAAAAAACCACGGTTTTTGTTGCCTGTTTGGCTGCTATGAGTTATTCTCGATCGCCCGGACAAAAATCCTTGCATCGTACGCATAAAGTCACTTTATTTATTGAGACAAAGACAAACAAACAATACAAACACTTGAAAAAATTTACCTATGGTAGAAGTTCTACTACTAGTCAATATCTAAAGAAATAAAAACGCTTTGTGGGTAAATTCTACCGTAGAACTAACTTACAAGACGTTTGTATTTCAATAAATTTACTTACCTTAACCACAGAATAAATAGTACTTAGTTCGAGAACCTTAATGCCAGTGCATGAGTTAGGTACCTACTGTGTTACTTACTAGTAAAAGAATGAAATAATAAGTGATCATCGAATTGACGACGAAAATTATTGATCAAAGTACAAAATAAGGAGGTTAGTGAAAAATCGGAACATTTGGCATCCCGATCAAGGGTGAATCGGGACATGTAACCAGACCCTGAAAATCGGGACACCCGGCACAAATAGGAACATCTGGTAACACTAGTCAGGATCGTGCCAAATGGAAGTCCGTAGTTTCTACCTATACCCGTCTGGGAAACAGGCGTTAGTATTTGTGTAGCTATAAATGTGTGTATATGTACAATATACCAATTAAAACATTAAAAGGAATATTAAAAGTACATAAAACTGAGACTGAATACTGATATCATTATTATTCTGACAGTATGATCTTAAATTATGTCAATGGGCCGTCCGGCGTCATGTTCCGTGCAGCTATAAAAAAGATTAATACCAATTAAGAGATATTTCATTAACGTTAAATCACAATGTTTGTTTTAAAATTACGACCATAAAAGCAAATCACCGAAATCAAATAACAGATGCCACCGCCCCAGACCCCTCGTGATACGTATTTGGTGAGTTTATCTAACAAAATGTTTACACGTGTTCGAATTAATTTAGCTCGTTATCAACGCCTGTGAACGCGCTCGCGCCATTTAATCAACTCCCGCGCTGTCACACATGACAGATGTGTGACGTCACTTTTATTTATGTAATTGGAATTTAGTACTTTTTTAAATTTTGCCGACTTTGAAAATTTGTTAGCTACTCTTACGCTAATATAAGACGAATAAAGAATAGCATTCTCCGTTTTATCAGGTCCTAAAAAGTCTACTGTTAGTTTTTTTTCACCCATTTCAATATTCCATTACAGAACATGGCCTCTTACAGATAATGCCATCAAACCAAAGGGTCACCTGTGATGGATATCAACTTCCCGCATGTCCTACCAAGTCTTCATTCCATCTATTGGAATGGCTGCCACACGAGAACGATTCCCCATCAATTATCTGTTCTTTGAGCTACAATGGCCGGACAATTTTTACTTCAGATATTATTTTTGTACCCAGAGTAAGGATGAAGAACAAGCTCACAGTCCAACGAACGGTTGGTGGATGATATGGTCTATAGACATTTCCATCAATTCTCAATTAAGATACGTAGCCCTGAGGAGTGGGATATTCCATTTCAGGCCTCGTTACCAGTAAAAGGGATTTCTTCTTCTTTACACTCACCATCCTGCTGTGTTTCGTATAAACACAATATCTTTAAGTTAAGCTGCTATTTTACGTTAGTATCCTGTGAGATTGTGGTCCATGTCTGATTAAGCCGACCTAATGCTACAACCATGATATAGCTGCAGGATGCAGCAAAGGTCTACCGTGTACAAAAGGCTTAGGGCTATGTCGGTTACTATGTTTTACTGCTTGTAGCAATTGTAGAGTACGTTCATCATACTCCTACTTTTACATCACTATTAAAGGTCACGACATTTTCCGATTAATTTCTTTAGCAGATTCTTCCGTCATTGAGACGGTGGCAGATTTTTAATGCCGCAAAAACTCAATAATTATTTGTGCCATGTTTCAATTTTCAGCCACTCAATTGAAAGATTTCCAATGCATTCTTATTTTCATTTTCTGAACAAATAAATTTGTTAATATATAACTCTATGATGAACATTTGCGTAATAGAAACAAAACACAAACTTTTTTATCTAATAGTAAATAGTAGTAAAAATAATACTTATATGGATAAATAACTTTTTATGAAGAATGTTACGATAACACCAAAGTTATTATTTTAAGTTTTAACTAGAGAAATGCCTCGGTCGATAAACCGAAAAAGAAAAATTATCGAAATTTTGTATAATGGAAGTAATTTCAATATATTAAATTTGTTCACAATACGCCCTTTGCGTAGAAAACATCGCGAAAATAACTGCATGTCTAAGAAATAAATGTATATATAGTATATCAGTACAAAATATATAGTACAAAATCAGACCATATCTTAAAGAGGACTTACGGATACTTTTATGTGATACTCTGGTGCTATCTCAATTTAATTACTGCAGTTACACCTTTGGTCGAAGACTAAAGCTTAACACAGAGAGGGCAATACAAAGAGTGAAAAATGCCTGTGTTCGTTTTTGCTTCAATGTGCCCAAAAGATAATCTATTACCCCGTACTTAAATAAAAAGTGCTTACTAAACTTGAGTGTTAGAAGGGAGCTTCAGTACGCTTGTACAGTACATAGGGTAATATGGAACAAAAAACCTGAGTACCTATTTGAAAAACTTCTACGGATCAAAGACATTTCACATAGAAGTCTTCGTACGAACTCATTAAACCCGTTAAGTATACTAAAACATAAAACTACGCGGTACAGAGGATGTTTCAATTTGTTGCAGCAAGGATATTGAACGACTTGCCCCCTCCTCCGAGAAATAAAATGAGTACGGAAAGCTTCAAAGCTAAAATATTTTTTACATGGTAGAGCCATACTGCAGCTATATTAACTGTGCACTTGTAGCACGAATGGGTCGGCTCGACCGGGGAAGGACCACGCTCTTACAGAATACCAGCGTCAAATAGCAGCTTAATGCAGCTGTATTTCGTATGGTGAGTGTAGAGACCCGGAGACCCTTTTTACTGGAAAAGAGGCATTCCAACTTAGTCCTCAAGGCTGACAACGCATCTGCATTTTGATTCGCAAATAAGGATAGATGTAGATGTCTATGGGCCACAGCAACTACTTACCATCAGGTGGACTGTGTGTTCGCTTGTCACCCTTTTCTTATAAAAAAAAACAATATTAGGTCTGACTTGATAATATGTTTTTATGTAACCTACCAATACCAATTTGTACCCTTGAATAATATGTAGAATGTTTCGATTTTTTTTTATTAAGAATTAACATGTTTATATTGAGACTCATTTGGTCAGTGGCCTTGTCCTATAGTTTTTCTTCCACCTGTGCTATTACAAAGAAAATAATGCTTTGTTGTGGTAACATTAAAAGTTATTTTTGTGAAATTTGCCCTATAAGCTTGAGTTAGGCGTACAGACTGGATGTCAAAGTTATGACGTGTTAGATTGATTATCGAATGGATGTTAAAATACGTTTTATGACGTTTTATGGCAAGCTTTCTGTATATAACCATCTTAACAGATTCGTTTGTGGCCAGATTATGTCTGGAGAATTTATATAATAAAAATTTAATGACATTCGCTTTAAGTGCTTGAAGTTTGTGTTTCTTTTACAAGACTCTACATTCTCTATACTATAAAAATAAACCAAGTTGATTCTTGCTTTATTTTCATGTTTTATATACATTAAACAAGTTTAATCGGTTCGATTTTTTAGTAATGATTCACGAATCATATCAGGAACTCCTCGATTATTAATGCTTAACATTAAACAGTTACAAAGCTATCCTACAACTTCTTAATTATTGTTACTTTTTTAGACTTTTATTAAATAAACTAACTAAACATTAATGAATTGTTATGTCATGTATCGTAAAGAGGTAATTTCTGTGCAGGTTCATAAAATAGCCTTATTATTAAATTAGTTACCAGGAGTAGAGAAAATATAGATCGCTGAACGCACAAAACGTCATAAAATACGATTATGAAAAAATTTCAAAGTGATTGTTCGGAAATAATCTAATTGATCTTAAATTCATCATCATCACCATCATCATTACAGCCCTGCACGATTTCACTGCTGAACAGAGGCCTCCCCCAAGGACTGCCAACAAAGCACGGTCCTGAGCCATATCCATCGACTCCCTGCGTGTTTTACCAGGTCTTCACTCTATCTAATGAGGGCCACCCTACACTATGTCTACCGGTACGTGGCTGCCACTCAAGAACATTTTTTCCCCAACAGTTGTCGGTTCTTCGAGCTATATGGCCGGCGCATTGCCACTTCAGCTTACTAATCCGTTGGGATATGTCGGTCACTCTGGTTCTACTGCGGATATCCTAATTTCTAAGTTTATCACGCAGAGAAACCCCGAACATAGCCCCCTCTACGTGGCTCGCTGAGTGACCTCGAGCGTTCTCATACAGCCAGCAGTGAAGGACCACGTCTCAGATCCGTAAGTCATCACTGTCGACATGCACTGGTTGTTTACATAATCTAGTTTTCAGGTTTTGAGGTGTACCTGACGAGAAGATTTGTCGTAATTTCCCGAACGCTGCCCAACCAAGTTGAATCCGTCGATTGACCTCTCGGTGGAAGTAGCACTCACCTAGTCGGACTATTTGTCCCGGGTACACGTACTCGTCTATAACTTCGAGCTTAGTGCTCACAACAACTACCGGCATAGGTGTGACATAGACATTAAACATGATCTTTGTTTTTTCCGTGTTCATCTTCGTTGGGAGGCACTATTGAGGTCATTTAGCATAGTCCTCCAGCGATTCTGCCGTAAGGACTATATCGTAGGTAAATAAAAGGTGAGTGATGTACTCGCCATTGATGTTAATACCGTATCCTTTCCAGTCCAGTAGCTTGAAAACGTCTTCCAAT
>DWHP01006182.1:0-11539 GCA_018247895.1 Parnassius honrathi | reverse complement strand
GAAATAACGTTATAACATAATTTTTATGACATGTGTCTTTATTTTTATAATTAGTTGATTATTGTTACTAAATAAATAATTTAAATGCTTTAATTCAAAATATGATTAAATGCGCGTTATCGCTATAACAATTTGAAGAAAAATTTATAAATTAATTTAGTTGGTACAATTGAGTTTTGAAAACAGTCATTCATTTGTTTTTTCCTCATTATTTTTTTCCTTGGCGTCTCCTACCCTAAACGAAAAATGACTCTGAAAAAGTTATTTGTGAATGTTTGGTGGACTAGCTCCGGTGTCGTTCACTACAGCTTTTTAAAATCTGGCCAGACGATTACGGCATATATCTATTGACAGCAACTGCAAACCATGAAGGAAGAACTAGCTGCTAAATAACAGAGATTGGTCAATCGCTCTAGGTCACTGCTGCTTCACGATAACGCAAGACCCCACACTGCACAATAAACAACCACTAAGTTAGATGAGTCCCGGACCTTGCTCCAACAGATTACCATTTTTTCCGGAATTTGGACAACTTATTACAAGGAAAAATTCAACTACGATGCGACAGTCCAAACCGCCTTCAAAGAGTTTATTGATTCTCGACCATATGGTTTTTTTAGTAAAGGGATCAATGAACTACCTATGAGATGGCAAAAATGCGTAGATAACAACGGTGCATACTTTGATTAATTAAACATATATTTTACAAAAAAAATTGACTATATTCCTCCCGTACAAAACGCCAATTTAATATGTAAGGACCTACTATTAATAAAGTTTATATCCGACTTTTAAGATTATGACTCTAAGAAACTACTTGGAAAATTGTGATATTTTGTTTAATATTTTACTCATTATTTATGTGATGCTGTTGTTTTAATTATTCTAGTAATTTGTCTTTATTGTACTATATCTGAAATATAATTGTTTTATGATATTGTTATGGGCAATAAACAAATGGGGTGATAAATGGTATTGTGATAGTGAAAATTATCAATTAGGTTAGATCAAAATGGCATTTGGCGCACGGTTCTCCTTATAGTATATCTTCCGGGGTAGCTTTCGGGGTAGGTTAGTAAATCTCAAAAGGATCTCCTATGTGTGTGTTGTTTGTGCCCAGCAGTGGTCACATACAACCGCCGGTACGACATACTCCGCCGATCGTCGAGTCCGTATACTCCAAGAGGCGTCTAGGTCACCGGCCTCTAGGCAGAACCTTAGGAAATTTAAAGCGCTCGTGCTTACTGTGTCCAGTCGCTTCCTTAAAGTACCACCATACGCATTTCCTCCAACCTTTTAGTTATTAAAGGGGTAGGCAGTGCCCCAACCACCTTCTCCCACCCCTTACCATTCGCGTCACGCGTCACTAGCGCCTGGCTCGTTAGTAAGTCTAGATAGGGCATCGTAGATTACTGAACACTCACACAGCGCAACTTGTGTAATACCATCGTGTCGGACTAGGGGAGCCCCCCCCCTCATCGCACACGGAAACCGCGTGACCGTCCAGGTGTACTGGACAGGCCCCTTCTGGCGAAGGACCTGCTCAATCCGGAGCGGTCAAGGATCACCACATTTATCCAGATACCCATGATGAATCCCGTATCGCCATTTAAGGAGCCCGCACCAAGCGCCGCACTTGCGCTTGCCGCATCTAAGCACACGGCTGGGCAAGAACCGACGCCCCTACAGCAGCGGGCTGAGAAAACGCCGAGACGCCATACCCCTCCGGAAACCGAGGCCTCCCTCCACGTAAAGAGGCAGCGCATCGGCTCCTAAAACCCTTTATCATCTAAATCACCAACATGATCATCGGAGGATGAGGAGCCCCAACCGGTGACAAGGAAGAGGGTTCAATACTCGCCACCGAAATCGCCATCGCCACCGCAACCACTCCCATCCATCTCACCGGACCAACGCAGTCACGACTCGGCTCAGTCCGAGCAATGAGGTGAAGAATCCATCAAGAACTAGACCTGCCAGATTCCCAAACGATGCGTTCAATCGGCATTAAAATGGAAGCGGCGGGCGAGAAACTGAGGATCTTTGCAGCATACAGCCCGCCAGGGACTCCATTTCACTTCCATTTTTCCTCAGACGTCCGGACGGTCATGGAAGGTATGACGCCCACCATCATCACCGGGGACCTAAAAGCCAAACACCTGCAGGAGAGACCTCTAGTACACGCACCAATGCACTCAGCGGACGACGTAGAGGCTGCTGCAACCAGAATTTTCAAGAGTATCCAGGAGGCCATCAACAGAGCCTCTACGATCGTCACTCTCTTAGGAAGGAAGGATGAGCTGCCGCGAGAGATACGCGTGCAGCTAAAACACAAAAGAGCGCTGCGAAAGCTCTGGGCGCGCACTCGCTGCCCCAGATTGAAAATGAAACTAAACCAACTCACAGACAAACTGTCGGTTGCAATTGAGGCCCACAGAGGAGAGGCCTGGGAACGGCGCATCAGGCAAGAGGAAGTGCACCATGCGTCGCTCTCCACATTGAACCGGCGGTTAACGAAAACTCGCCCTCCCGTTTGCCCGCTGACCAATAATGCGGGCGAGCGATGTTACGATGTCAACGGTAGAGCGGATATCCTAGCAGAGCACTTCGAGGAGCAATTTATGCCGAACCTAGCAAGTGCGGTGTTCATGGAGCTTCATACCCGAAAGGAGAGCCGCGTACAGGAGTTCCTGTCGTCACCCGCGCCACCGCTTGTAGGAGAGTGGTTCATCTTCCCCGCCGAACTGCGGAGGACAGTAATCCGCATGCAACTGAGGAAGGCGCCAGGGCACGACTACCAACGCTGCACTCCGACAGCTGCCCAATAGTCCTTGTATTGATTAGTAGACTCTACAATGGCATATTGCGGAAATCACACTTCCCGGAGGACTGGAAGAAAGGCAAAGTGATCGTCTTGCCGAAACCCGGGAAGGACAGGCGTAGAGCAGCCAATTACAGCCCGATCATGCTGCTACCGCACATAGCTAAACTGCTTGAAAAATTGCTGCTAAGACGCCTCCGTCCGTGCATCCAACTTCGGGCGGAGCAGCACGGATTCAAGAGGGACCACTCAAAAGCAACACAGTTGACCAGAGTGCTGCACTTGCTTGCGGTCGAGCATAACCGCGGCCGCACATTGTTGGACGTCTTTCTCGACATAGAGAAGGCGTTCGACAGGGTGTGGCACTCTGAATTACTCTGCAAGTTAGAAGATCAGACTACTATGTTGCGGCTACTGGCGTCATTCCTCACAGCCAGGAGGTTCTACGTCTGTGTAGAGGACGCCGAGTCCGCAATATAAGACCCATAAGAGCCAGCATACCACAGGGCAGCTGTATGTCTCCAGTCCCGTACGCGGCCTACACCAAAGACATCCCTACCCTTGCAGGACATCTGCGCGAATGGGAGGATGACGTAGAGCTGGCGCTGTTTGCGCGCTGACAACGGGCCACATCAACACCTCAACGACTTTAGCGTAGAAAGGCGAACTCTGACAAACACAAATATTGGACAAACTCTTTTCAATTTATAATTTACCCGACTGCGGCCGAAACCGCCATTAAATTGACATCGTCTTTTCAACAAAGGCACCCTGTGCCGGCCCACTGTAGTGGGTCGTGAAGAATGCCCGGGTATACCCCGAGGCCGGAATCCTGCCGGGCAAGCCCACGCGGAAGACATCGTATAATCGTACAGATCGCTCAAAGGATCTCGTGGGTTTGCGTTGTATCGTGATTAGCAGTAGTAACAAGCAACCGTCAGTACGACATACTCCGCCATTCGTCGAGTCCGCATACTCCGAAAGGCGTTGAGATCACCGGACCCTAGGCAGAACCGAGAGCACTCAAGCGTGCTCCGTGCCGTCTGAGTCACGTGATAGAGTGCCATCTAAGCGCTTCCTTCAACCTTTTCTTAACGAAAGGTCCCGTCCCCCGTTCCCGTCACTCTTCAATCGTCGCTGTCGAGCCGGAGGGAAGCATAGATAAAACACGAACAGTTAGATTATCTGAACATATATAGTAACAAAGCAGTTGTAACTACCAAACAACGTCATGTCTGATAAAGGGGTACTCCCCCCGCCTCGCGAACGTAAACTATCTGCCCGTCCAGGTGTACTGGACAGGTCCTTCTGGCGAGGGATCTGCGCAATCCGGAGCGGTCGAAGATTTCCACTTTCGGCCAGATTCCGAAACGCAAGCCAATATCTCCAACTAAGGAACCCGCACCGAGCGCCACGCTCACGTTTACCACGTCTGTGTACACGGCCGGGTAGGAACAGTCACCCAAACTGCATCGGGTGAAGAAGTCGGCAAGAAGGCATACTCCTCTGGAAACCAAAGCCTCCCTCCACGAAAATAGGCAGTGCATCGGCTCCCCTATTACATCATTATCGTCTACATAAGCGACCCTAGCCGCATCTGCCGGACATTCATCACCCGTGCCCACTTCCAACCCGTCGGGGCTGCCTCAGGACGATAAAGAAAAGCCCTCGACGAGCTATGCCCAACTGGCAGCAGCACCAGCAGTACCAAGGCCTATGGTGGCGGAAGAGTCTAATCCGGAGGTGGAAAAGGCACCATATCCCCTTATCGTTGCGGAGTGCCTCCCAGACTGGACGAAGCATTTTGATGTGCTTAACAGAAAGTATGGCCACCCTCCTAATGCCCATCAATTCTGGAAAGGGTTTAGATTCACCCCCCAGAGCCCAGACAAATTCCGAACCATCCAACGCTATATGGTGGAATTGTCAGAGAAGTCACCAGCCTTGTTCTGGTACTGCACACCCCGGCAATGGGAAATGCCCCGAGGCCCGAGACCTGTAGTGCAAGGTACATGCAGGTGACACGTTCCAAGTCGCTCAATTTTCAATTCGTTCGGGACCAGCTACAGTTTCAAGTTGTAAATCAAGAAAAAAAATTAATTAGGGAAAATGAAAGTTATAAGTATCAATACCGCATTTCCAATGGGAATTTACGAACAACTGATGTTTTATTTTGAAGATCCTTCAGTATTCACCCTAATAATAGGGAAATAAGGAAATGTACTGTCCACTAAGTACATGACTGAGGTCAAGACCGGGACCATTCCTTAGGGACCCGTAATCTTAGTCGTCAACCCTTTCTTGAAGAGAAGGCAACATTCTGAGTCGAACGTCTTACTCAGGGGTCACGCCCACCTCGTTATCCCCGAATCCAACGCGGTGTGGTATTGGTCTGTGAAAAAAAGTTCAACAATTAATTGATCACTGCTGCAGGGAGCAAGACAACGAAATTGCACATTTTTCAATAACGCAGCTACTTAATAGGGAAATCCTGTGCGCCCAAAAAAAAGGATGGGAGTATTCGTCGCATACAGTTGGAAAGACAATTCGCCGCATTGTTTCAAAGGTTTGCTGCAAACACATCCAGAACTCGCGGCCATATTCTAGTCTGTGCAGCTAGGTTTTGGGATAAAAGGCGGATGCGAAGGGGGTGCACATGCAGCGCGCAGCTCAGCATCCACAAGGTGGATATTGAAAACGAATTTAACTTACTAGATCGAAGCGCTCTGCAAACACAAGTTAAAGAAAATGTCCCGCCCATTTACCATTACCTTTGGCAATGTTACAGTACACAATCTACACTCATGTAGGAATTCCTACAAAGAATACCAGTTATCCGCTGTCAGTTGCCAGTAGCGTGCCCCGCTTGGTCCAGAAATTTTGAGATTGGCAATACACCCATTTATTTCCGGTCTAATAACCAAATTCTATGTCTGGTATATGTCTGGTATTTGAATGACTTGACGCTAGGAGGCGAAGCGAACTCATGCTTGATGTTTTAACCAGTCATATTTTTACTTTCAATGAAATGAAATGATGAACAAAATGAAAGATTTTTTATTCATTATAGATAATTGCATAATACTTTTTGAAAGTAATTTTTTTCATTTACCACTGGTTCGGAAAAAACCTCTCTGGTTTCGTAAGAAGAACTGGGAAGAACCGGTAAGAAACCCAGCGAGACTTTTTTTAAACATATTTCACTTTACAATAATTTATTTTGTACAATTTTTGAATGAATTTTCATTGAACCGACGTGGTGGCGATCACCTCATTCCCAGGGGTTATTTTCATTTACGTATTCTTTGATATTATAACTTTTTATACAATTTTTCTATAATAAAACATTTAAACTTGGCATAATGACAAATTTTGTACATTTTCTGGGATTTTGTTGTAAAAGCGTATACATTACCCCATAAATGAATTACTAATTCTGTAAAGTCTAGTGACTGGTATTACAAGCTTATATTTGTTCCTAATGTTTAAAGTATGAACATATTTATTTTCAAAAAAGCTATTTATGTTTTTATGTACATACACTACATTTTCATAAATTTATTGCAATGTCAAAGTTAATATGTTTATTTGTTTAAATTTTTCTCTATTGGACTCTTTACAACTTAAGTCATCAGCAAATAATACTATATCGTGATTGTCCCCTACATAAAAGGATTAGGCAAACGCGGGGCCTGTAGCAAATTCTATCGAGGACCCTTGATCTGCTATGGGTTCTTAAGTATAAAGTAGTAATAAACAAATTTTCATTACGTTTATTTGCCATCTATAGGTTACAATTTTGTCGTTGCCTAATAATACAGTAGATTACTGTAGATAAACTTTTTTTTATAGGATAAAGTGACAAACGAGCACACAGTCTACCTGATGGTAAGTGGTTGCTGTGGACCATAGACATCTACATCTATCCTCGATTACGAATCAAAATGCAGATGCCTTGTCACCCGTGAGGACTAAGATGGAATGCCTCGTTTCCAGTAAAAAGGGTCTCAGGTTCTCTACACTCACCATACGACACACAATAGTATTAAGTTACTATTTTACGCTGATATTCCGTGAGAGCGTGGTCCTTCCCCGGTCGAGCCGACCCATTCGTGCTACGACTATACTACTAATATAACTGCAGCGTAGCTGTACCACGTAAAAAAACTGTGTCAGATGTTAGATTCTAACAAGTGCAAAGAGCCAGAAATGAGATTGTACTTTAATTTAGAATGATTTTGATAAGAAACTCTTAATTTAAAACAGACGTATCGTCTA
Source organism: Parnassius honrathi (assembly GCA_018247895.1). Classification (NCBI taxonomy): domain Eukaryota; kingdom Metazoa; phylum Arthropoda; class Insecta; order Lepidoptera; family Papilionidae; genus Parnassius; species Parnassius honrathi. Next base: position 4,440 of record DWHP01006182.1, on the reverse strand, counting down.
AAATTTAATATCGTCTAAATATACACAAATAATTATAAATCTTTTTAAGTACATATTTCTTACGTTGAATTTATCACAAAGTGTGTAATCACAAAGGTGCACTGAAATCGAGGAGATACGACCAAGGATGTCTTTATTGCAGTAAATGTGCAAGCTTGTCTCTGTTGTTGTAAGACTTTGTTCAACAAAGACTCTACTTCAAACAGATACATTTGTTCCGGCACCCGACAAATATTAGCACGGCCGGTGTATAAAGCCTCACCAGTGCAATCGTCCGCGTAACTGAATGAATGAGTGTTACTAGTACGCAACATATCATTGATATAGAGCAGGAACAGGATAGAAAAAAACACGTAGCGTTGTACCATACCAGCATTACTGGCTTAGAGTCGGAGCACGAACCGTCGACTACGATCTTAATACATCGATCTGTAAGGAAACTGGTGACCCTATTGCATAATTTCCCATAAGAGGGAAGCTTTGAAATAAGCCAAAGCCGATCGAAGTACTTCGCTATGTCCATACCAACCGCCAGGGTCTACTTCTGAGTCTCGACTGCCTCCACCCATCGGTTAGTCAGTTAGACAAGAATATTGCCAGCTAAGGACCTCGACAGAAATCGTAGTGACGGTCACACATCAGCTGATACTCTTCAAGGTAACGCATTAACCGGCAGTTAATGATGGATGCCGTTGTTTTGGAGAACAAGGTGATAGCGATAGGCCTGTAGTTGGACGGGTCTGAGTGGTCACCTTTTTTAGGGTGCGCTGAGGCTGTCTTCTATGAGGCTGTAAAGGCGCCTAAAGTGTAAGAGAACCCGAAAAGATGCGTAAAAGCCGGTGCCAACTCTAGAGCACATGTCTTCGCACTATTGTGGGGATTCCATCAAGCCCACGAGTGTCCCTAGACGTCAACAAGCCGAAATGTGTCTGCTGATTGTCTGTGAGCGCTGTGTAAACAGCACATCCGGCATAGAGCATTCACATCGCGGGAGTATGTTTCCCCCGTCGTCGAGAGTCGAGTAGGATGCAAAAAGGGAACCTAAAAGATCGGCTTTCTCCTTTGCGGGGTTGTCCAGCGAGTCATATTCATAGATACAAAGATAGTAATGATCGATTACGGAAATTTCCTTGGGTAGCCTTAGTGAGGAATCAGAACACACGAGTTCTCGAAGGAAGGGAAACTAGTTTCTTACTAATTCTCCCCGTGTACTCCGACTTTACGCTAGCGATAACTATTTTCAAGGACCTGGAGGCAGAGTTGTTCTTCTTTTTGAGTAGCTAGTGTTTGCATCCCGGCACACCGATGCGTCAACTCAGGCCTTGTAACACTCCTGATTTTGCCGCAACGCAATTTTGCAGGAACATTCAAACCAAGGCTGAGATCTGCCGCCGATAGGCACTACAGACGACGGGATGAAATATTCCATTCCTTAAAGCACCACATCGGTGACAGACTCAACAGTGATTTTTTTGGATCATCCAGGATGGAGCAAATACGTTCATGCAAAAAATGCCCGCATCCAATACCAATCCGCTGACCTATAGTACCACACACGGCAGCAGTCCCCCCGATCGGGCACCGTACTCCGGATCACGTAGTGATCCGAAGACCCAAAAGGGGCTATGACGGAAACCTGATAGCCGTTCGGATGAGAGGAAGGGAGAAGGTTCAACAAGGAAGGTGTAATATCCTCCACATCTTGGATCCGCGTGGGCAAAGTGCCCAGTTGTATCCGGCCATATAGTAGTACGAGAACCGAGTCATTCGGCGTAGTGGGCGCTGAAACTTGTGCGTTTACCATATGAAATTCTGTGTTTATTTTCGCCAACAATATAATAGGTTATCGATTGTCTGACTTTTATATGAGAGGCAGGGCAAGCGAGCATGCGGCTCAACTGATGATATTTAATTACCGCCGCCAAACAATTGCAACACCAGGAGAATTGCAAATGCATTGCCGGCCTTTTAAAAAAGAGTAGGCTCTTTTCTTGAATGTCTCAAATCGATGGTGGTAGTCGAATCCACTAGAAAGTTGTGCGAGGAATGAAACTTCTAGTAAATTGCACAGTACTGGACCGACAATCATCCACGTGGTAAGGATGGTATCTCGAATTCTGGCCCGATGCGCGATGGTGAAATTGTACGGATGGAATTAGTTCGAACAATTGCTCAGAGCACTCCCCGTGGTAAATGTGATAAAATACGCAAAGAGATGTAACATCTCTTCGCAGCGCCAGTGAGTCGACGACGATTCGAATAGTTTTGCGCTGGATGCAATCAAATGGAAGGAGCTGGCACTGGGGAGCGCCAGCGCAGAGACGGGAACAGTGTTCCATGTGCGGCCGAACCTGTGCCTTGTAAATTTACAGGCGGTGTGCCGGATTGAAATACTGCTCCGCTCTGCTGAGTACGCCAAGCTTTTTAGAAGACAATTTGGGCTTTTCTTCCAAGTGACCACGAAACTGCACGTCATTCGATATGTTGACGCCAAGGATTCCGATACTAGCTAAGTCAACAAAGGCAATGCCCTGAAATTAAGGAGATTCGCCGAAATAGTTATTTTTAGCGGTAAACGCGCTAATTTGTGTCTTCTGGGGATTGAACTGGACTAGATTTAGTCCCTCTCAATCCAAGACCTTGTTCAACGATGTCTCGACTTCAGACACAAGTTGGATTGTCTTAGTCGGAAAAGGTGCAACGTTTAACGTTTTTGTTATATCAAGTAATTCATTATACCACGTCTTTTTTAAATGATTGTTGTGTTTATACCACACAATATAACAATATACACATACAAGTTCAAGGTTGGTACCAGCAGCATCGGCTAACTTTCTTTTATTGATAGCTTGGGATATTAAATATGATTTATCAAAATGTTCGGAGCAAATGGTGCTAGTCCGTTTATGTATCCAAGATTCATGATTTTCTACAAGCTACAATCCAAGTCTGCTGATAACGGAAATCCCCCATAAATCTGTAGTTTTCTTTACATCAAGGGTTCAGTTTTATCTTTTTAAAACGTGAACTTTAAAACAGACAAAAACTAATTTTAATATCACCTAATTTTAAAGATCACATTTCATTTCTTACGAAAGTCTATGACAAATTAAAGACCGCTTACCTAACAATTAATTTTGAGAAAAGTCTAAAGTTAGAACTAGAACTTAAATATTTGGGCTATGTAGTATTCATTCTACATGAGACTGCTTGAAGTTCGCAACACGCATGACACTAAACGAACGACCAAGGAACCAGCTTACCTACTTCCAAAAATGTAAGTATACTATTCTAAGTGCTGTAGATCCCGCTAGGGTGAGGTCTTATTTACTTTAACCATAGAAAAGATTGCTTTTCTGCTTAATTCCAATATCTTCTGCTGAGACTGCTTAGTGCTTAGTAATATTTAACTTCTTGGTGCTGAACATGACTAGAGCGGAGGTCTGATGGAATGAAGCTTATTCCACGGGAAAATGGGCGCTCCTTGGTATGGGATGCGACATGTGTTGACACATTAGCGCCATTAAATCTTGCAGCATCTACACACAAGGCGAGCCTGGTATCTACTGTTGCAAAGTACAACAAGCGGCGCAAAATGCAGCCCTCCGTGCGAGATACATGTTTTGTCGCTTGATGTAGAAACGCTGAGGTAGTGATCTCCTAAAACAAGGCATTTATACGGGGATGTCCAGTTACGCCTTGTCTCTGGTGACCCGAAAGCTGGCAGATATTTAGTCAGCGAATCAACCTCGCAATACAACGAAGCAAATCATCCAGTTTTCTGGAGCACACTACCAACAGACGGCGGCAATTTAGCAAGTATTTTTTACTTAATTTAAGATGCATAGCTCTAGAGATATTCCCATAATTAATGTAAAATATAACTAATATTTCCGAAAGAAACAATATTTTTTGCATTTTTTTAACTACTTACCTTCCCCCGCTGTGGAGTCCGTCAAGTATTTTGTCTCATCCAAAGTGGCGTTGTCCTGGTGGCAGAAGAAGCCGTGGATCATTAGCTTAAAGGGGGTTTGTTGTATATCCGCTCAAGCGTCCAGCCCGCGCGACTGATTAACCCTTGTACGTCCGGATACGCGCGGCCCTAATTCGACTGATACCGCGCTTGCATGTTGTATAATAAAACCCACATAGCTACTTAGCCATAATACATAGAGCAGAGACAAAAACTACTAAAAATTGACAGAAGAATGCGAATTAAACCTATATATGTGTTTGTTAAACCCGTGTAGTGGCGGTTGAGAATATCCACCACCCCATATTATCTTCCCATGAGTGTCGTAATAGGCGACAGAGGGAGACAGGCAGGAGATGGCCAGCAGCATCTTCCTGATAACAACAATAGTATAATAAAAAACTGCGGTTGCCAACCCGCTCGCCAAGCGTGGCAACTATGGCAAATATCCCCCCATGAGCAATGAC
>DWHP01006181.1:0-11540 GCA_018247895.1 Parnassius honrathi | reverse complement strand
TTGACAGAAATCCCCCACAGATCAGCGGTTCTCTTAATATCAATAGTCTTAAAATATTTTACAATATCTTTTGATGAAACTTTACGAAATGTAAAATTCTTTGTACACACATTTACATTTTGTTTAAGTAATGATTCAGCGATGGCAGGAGAAGAATTCAGTGACTTAGTGGTTAAAATCGGAATAGCAATAAAATATTTCTCAAAAACATTTGCAATTACATATTTTTCAATACTTTTAAGTGGCTACAGATTTTTTATCAAGCTACGAGTACAAATACAGGGTTATTTTGCAATAACCGGCCAAATTTAAAAAGAAGGATCAGAATAAGTAATGTGTGGCAAATGGTGAAGACAATTCTTATCTTTTATAGTATACTTGTAGCACGAACGGGGAATAACCACGCTCTCACAGAATACCAACATAAAATAACCGCGTAATGCTGCTGTGTTTCGTATGGTAAGTGTAGAGAACCGGATACCCTTACAACTAGAAACGAGGCATTCCATCTAAGTCCTCACGGGTGACAACGCATTTGCATTTCGATTCGTAATCGAGGATAGATGTAGATGTCTATGGGTCGCAGCAACCATTCACCGTCAGGCTGACTGTGTGCTCGTTTGTCACTCCCTTCGTATAAAAAAATTTGAGAATCTTACTTCTTTATTTTGTAGCGAGTTAAACTTTTAACACGTTTTATGTATTTATGTGTGAATGAACTTGTATGTATTTATGTATGTATGTATGAATGTAATGTTGGTGAAATTTGTGTAATTCAGTGAAAATTGTGTAATTCGGTTTAACCCCACTTCTGTAAGTCTGATCTCAAATTTTGCATATGTATTAAGAACCGATGACGATTCTCATTAGTATCATCACGCTTCACGATCCATGCATATAGTTTGCATTTTATCAAATTCTTATTGTGACTATCTAAATCCGCGTCTATTAGTGAAATAAATCTTACCGAAAATAATGAGGCATGTTTGAAACTAAACAGAAAACGGTATGAAGCCTTCTTGCTCCTTTACCTCCGTATAACAGGTGGAAATTAAATATATTTTCCCGGAATTTTCAAATGAAACTTTTTAACAATGTAACATCCTTTCCATTTCATTACCCATTAATATCAATTGAGATCGAGTTTAATTAAAGGAAATACATGAACCCTCCTGGTATGATGAAGCGACAATATGTCGGCAAAGCGGTCGGCAGCAGCGTGATCCGTGGAACCGGAGTCGTCCTGTAGTGAATTACTGCAGGCTGATGATAAGAGTAAGATCAAACACTAGCTGTTTCTAAAGAAAAAGCATTGCTTTATGTTACAAAGAATAGCTTCACAGCGTTCGGGTGATTAACTTACAAACGACAAAATGTACTAATCACTTAGGACGTTTTTCAAATATAAAGGTTTAAATGACCTTTATATTTGGTAAACGTAAAGAAAAAAATAGCCTATACAAAATATCCGGTAACAGAGAACAGGCCTAAGAGACAAATGATATTAAATCAGAAATTAAAATCGCAATATATAATTTTAGTTGGTCCAATTAAAACTAAACACAAATTGATCGCAAACTGTGATATTTACGACGAACGCCTGGCCCCAACTCCTGAATTTTTTTTAAATCTAATAGATAAATAATTAGATGTTATCTATGGACAATGGCATAACAAATATATTAAATGTACGTATATACACAGTTCTCTTAGAATCGAGAAGCAAGGATACCCGATAATAAAACAGAAACTCACACTTTCGCATTTGTCAAAAACAAATGAAACAGACAAGTACCATCAGCGTTACAAACAAACCATTTGTTTTATTCCATTTCAAACAAAGTAAAGCGTAATAGGAAAGGCATGGAGATATATCAAAATTTCGTATTCGTTATTCTTGAATTTCAAAACACACGTTACCTTTACTGCGCTAAGGAAATTTATCTCATCTCTCTCCTTTCTTTGGAGTAATATTTTAAATGTAACTAACAAATTCCGTGTAGTGAACGTTTATGATTAGTATTGAATATTTTTTATAGCATAAGGGTGACAAACGAGCACATAGTTCACCTGAAGGTAAGTGAATACTGTGGCCCATAGACAAATGAAAGAAAGAAAGAAAGATTTATTGCAGATGCAGATGCAGATGCGTTGGCGTCACCCCTGACGACTAAGATGGAATGTCTAGTATCCAGTAAAAAGGGTATCCGATGCTCTACACTCCATATTAAATACAGCATTGAGCTGCTATTTTAGGTTGGTATTCTGTGAGAGCGTGGTCTTTTCCCGTCCGGGCCAACCGAATGGGTTCAACCATAATATAGTTGCAGCGTGGCTCTACCATGTATAAATGTTTTATTCAACCAAATTAATTAACGACAGTAACATTTCAGATACGTAATGGAGAATACGTTTCCATGTGGTTTGCGGTAATAAGTTTAAAATGAATGAATGTAAATAATATGAAAGATTTTATATTAAACTTATAGTCGAAAATTAGAATATGCTTGATGCTAATAAAGAAAATAATAATCGATTTAAAAGCGTGGCAACGTATTCTCAAATGTATAACATATTCTGTCTAGGGTCCGTCTGGATAAGTACCATTATGTAAGTTTTTATTTTTTATAATTTAGTAAGTTTTCGTTTGATTTTAGCCGCCACATGGTAGTGCATGTACTGCTTTGTTTCGGTCTGAAGGGTATAGAGCGAGATTATAATTACATGCTGTGTGCATTTTAATTCTTAAAGTTGACGATGCATCCGTAACCTTCTTGTATGAAGTTAGTTGCAGATGTTCATGGGCCACAAGCACCATCAACTGTACTGTAAATTCGTTTGTCACATCAATTTAATTTAAAAAATCTATAGTACCTACGGGTCAGAACCGAGCATAAAGTTCATAAATAAAGTCCATCCAGAAAATATACAAGGTTCCTCTATTACCAATTTTAAATATTTAATTAAACAAAAACGGTATAAAAAAGGTTATTAAAATATAAATGTACATGGTTGATAATAAACCCTGGGAATGAGGTGGTCGCTTCCAAGCCTTTTCTAGGATGAATTTTGTAAATATTTTGTAACCATTCATATTGTAAAATTAATTTAAAAAAAGTCCCGCTGGGTTTCTAGCTGGTTCTTCCCAGGACAGAGGTTTTTTCCTAACCAGTGGTAGAGTAAAAAAATACTTTCAATAAGAATAACCTGTAATCAATATTGAATAAAAAATTATTCTATTAAAACATTATCTATTGGGAAGTGGATATTGTGATCGATAGACGACTACATCTATCCTCGGTTAAAAATGAAAATGTTAGATGCCTTGTTGCCAATAATAAAAATGGTACGTTATGAGTAAAAGGGTCTGTTATTCTCGTCTCTAACCTTATGTAACAGCAAAATTCGTGCTGCAGCGTTAATGCTGAATAGAAGCTGCGACGTTCAGCCATTTGAAGAAAATTATGAAGACTAGTGGCCGGCGTGACCTGCGTTATAAAGAAGCTGTAGGACTGTAATTTTGTCACGTGGATATATTCCCAAACTATGCAACTGTGAAGCAATTCCATGGATAAACTTCTCAAATAAAACTATTCCACGATCCTTCAAAAATCCTTGCGTCACAAAATATCTAACGGTACTTGAGTAGCCGACCAATTATACAATTTCAATTGACTTAGCAATGAAGACAATTAAATAATTGGTTTGTTACGTGAGTAATCAATAGGATATTTTGGTAATTCTCACAGTCGTTTCTTACGACAGCCTTCCTACTCACGTGGATTAAAACTTCAAATTATAATATCATTTTCTCTCTCTTTACTCTGTAAAGTTTACTGTAAACGAGCTCAACATCTCTCGTTGTAGGAAACATTGTAGCACTAGACGTCTCACACTTTTGGGGTCACTTCAATCACCGGTCAGTATTTTTACGTCTAGCGTAAGCGGGATGGTACCTTCATCTGTCGGAAGCCTTAAAATCTTTTTGGCACTTTCTAAGTCGCCTCTAACGATACCCACGGGGACAAATCCTTAAGGCACCACCACACGGCAATTATGGTCAACGACGTTGAATTCATATACAAAATGGCCACCAGTTTCCATACAAACCAAGCGACAGTCAAATTATATAAACAAATAATGAAATATGTCAAATGCATATATAGAAAAAATTGCTTGTTATACCTTTCCTGTGCGTTCATATTATACTGTCCATCAGATTACGACGTAACTTTAGTGAGTTGTTATGTGCGGCTTGCAATGATTTCTTTTTACTTTCTTCGACTTCTATGCGCTTCTATTAATTTTCATAAATGAGTAATTTAGAACTAGAATGAAAATAAGAATACATATATATAATACACAAAAACTGAAAAACTATAAACAACGTCAAAATTAGAAAACATATAATACGCCATAAATATTCGCAGACAAACGGTCCACGAACCACAGTGCCCGGTGTTGCTGTGTATCAAACTCTCCCGTTGTGAAGCTTCCTGTTGCTATTCTGCAGTAAGATATATTGCTCGTATATTACTGCGGCATCAGACGATTTAACTTTCTCATGACCGGATTAAGGATTTAAAATTTTAGCTGGATACACTTTGTCACATTCATATGATAAGAATACCCGTGCTAATACATGGTAAATAATAATAATAATAATAATTAATATTTCCTAGGAATTGTGTACATTTTATAAGTAAAACTAGAAAACATCTTACATTCAAAATAATAATAATAATCATGTCCTCCACACCTGAATTCGCTGACGGCAGCCCATCTTAACCATAATTAGCTAATAACGCAGGCAGAATTTCAGTGCTCTAGTATGTGTGCAAACCCAGGTGCACTCTCCTTTTCGTTCCACTCGATGTTTATAATTCGATGGGATGACAATTCGATAAGGCGCAGGACTAACGGCTTTACATGCTTTTCGAGGCACGGGGGAAATATACCGATAACTTCCTGACTTTGGGCTTCTAGTGAGAATTTCTTGACAGAAGGCCTCGATAACTGACTTTACCTGATTATCTCGGAATTTAAAACCAACTAGGCGGACTAACGAGGCACTCACATTCTATATAATACGAGCATCTGCATGCCTAGTCAGGCATATCAAAAGATATTAACTATTTGTTGATTTATCTGTCTATTTATAGTCATAATTCCTTGGAGGAGCCCTATCTTCAGGAGTAGACTTGTGAAGGGCTGTAAAGAATATTATTACGTATTAGTAAGCATTTCCGACTTTTAGTATCCGCAGCATTATAATTGGGGAAACCTTATACCGAAAAAAAAATGAGTATGATTCTAAATATGTTTTTTAAATTTCTAAATCAACATAAACTTTTATAAAATATACGAGTTAATGATGTTTTCGTTTTTTTAACAAATCTGAATTTATTTCTACTTTAACACATTCAAGGCACTCAATACTTTTCAACGTATATGAGAAAAAAATAAATCACTTCCGTTGCTCTTTTCGCATACTTAGCGACGAGATTGAAAACAAGAACCGGTCTTCAGTTTGTTTTTATTATCAGAACGATGAAAGTTCTGCTATACAATCATAAGATTACTAAACACAATTATTTACGTTAATTTCTCTTTGATGAACATTTATTAAGTTTGATCAAAGCACTTCATACAATTGTAGTGCATAAAATTGTTTTTAAGGTTCTCCCCGATAAAAGAAGGAAGCCTATATGATTTAGTTATGAGTACTGAGCTAAGACAGTGTATTGAAGAACATAAGCGTCGATTTGAGAAGCTATTAGGTGGATAATCTTGATCATTGAAGCTTTTAATTATTGTTTTAAATTTAATTAAAATCTTATTCTTTCCAAATTCTGTACCGTTTTAAGCGAGCTAAGGAATACCACAAGTTCCAACTAATAGTAAAGAACCTGTGGTATATCTACTATAATATAAACATTAAAATGCGTTTATTCGTATTTTACGCCCTGCCATACCGTTTATCAGATTGCGGTAAAACTGTCAACATATTGCTTGCACTTCCGTGAAGGTTGGCACAATTGAACCCGATAGGTGACTCTGTTGTAAAATCCAAATATCACCCGCGCGAAGCCGGGGCAGATCGCCAGTAGTTTTTAAAATATGGATTCTTTATTTATTATACTATACGTATTTTATGGAAGAGAAAGTAAACGAGCATACGGCTTATTTGATGGTAAATGATCACCGTCGCCCTGCATAAACATCTGCAATACCAGAGGAATTGCAGGTGCGTTACCGGCGATTTTTAAAGAAATAGGCTCTTTTATTGAAGATCCCGAGTCATATCAGTCGACAGTAAATTTTTGAAGTACATACTTTACTTACTCCCTATACAAAAGTATATGCGCAATTTTAATAATAATAAAGATACTGGAAAAAAGATAAATAATTATTACGTAAAACAACAGAATATTATGCAGCTGAAGTTAGATTGTCAGTCATATTTTCTCACTGATTGTAACACTTCATAGTTTTTATACTCGTATATTACAGGGACTGACGACTCAGGCCAAGGTATTATTTACTACACACACCATTATACATACATAGACACGGACGTTATACAACGTAAAAGGCGTTTCTGTAAAAATGGAAGTATGAAATCATTTTCGTCACCATTATCATTACAGCCCTTCACAAGTCCACTGCTGAACATAGGCCTCCCCCAAGGAATGCCACAAAGCATGGTCCTGAGCCACCTGCATCCATCGACTTGCTGCACATCTTACCAGGTCATCACTCCATATAGTCTAATAAATCAAATTACCTACACTTCGCCTGCCGGTACGAGGCTGCCACTCGAGAATCCTTTTTCCCCATCGGTTATCGGTTCTTCGAGCTATGTGGCCGGCCCATTGCCACTTTAGTTTACTAAACCGTTGGGCTATGTCGGTTACTCTGGTTCTACTGCGGATATCATAGGTTTATCACGCAGAGAAACTCCGAGCATAACCCTCTCCATACCTCGCTGAGCGACTTTGAGCTTCCTTTTATGAGCATACATAATATGTTTTTTACAGAAAAGGGGGCAAGCCAGCATGCGGCTCACCTGCTGGTAAGTGTCGACCGCCGCAAATGAACAACTGCAACACCAGGAGAGTGGCAGATGCGTTGCCAGTCTTTTGAAAAGAGTAGATTCAATTAACAAATAGCACTAATCACCAAAAAATATACAAAATTTAACCTGCTCAAAGTCTAAAAACTTTATTTAACTAAGTTTGTATAAAAAGGGTTATTACACCATTAAGGAATTCATGGATGATAATAACCTCTGGGAATAAGGTGGTCGCTACCAAGCTCTATCTAAGATGTTTTGATTTGATTAATTATTTAAAACAATATTTTTATAAATATTTAAAATAAGTCTCGTTGGCTTTCGTGCTGATTCTTCCTAGGACAGAGGTTTTTCCAAACCAGTGGTAATTAAACAAAAGAGTGACTTCAATAAGTATTATTGATAATCTACATTAAATAAAAAGTTCTTTTTCTGTTTCTTCCTTTTCTTAGAATGCGCTTAAAGAAAGCACTATTCTTTTTTGAAAACATCGCATTTGTTTTTATATCTAACGATGTGGCTTATGATGCTCCGGAGGTGAAAAAGAATCTAACAACACCTTGTGCTTCAAAATCCTTAAAGCGGTTACGGCTTCAGAAGATCACAAAAAGACCCGCACAAAGTAACAAACGCACAATTAAAATGATTTTTTTTAATTTCAAAGAAATAAACATTAACACTCAACTGACAACTTCCAGACAAACTGACAAAAAATCGAACGCTTATAAATAATCATATACATAACTCGTCATACAGGCTAGACTTAAGGTAATGCCTATCAAACTAGAAATAAAGAAATCCAAAGTGTTAATATTGTTTAAATTGAAAATAAATCTGCAGGGTCAAAACTCCGATATGATTGAGCGTCGTCAGCTTGGACAAGAAGGGACTCCGCCACATCCCGTGTATCCCACACTCTGGGTTTAGTGGATTATTATCTTTTCTCAGAAATAAGACTGGCTTTTTGCTTAGGAGTACGTCAGGACCTACTGCCGTGTTCCGGTCTGAAGGTTTAGAGAAGCAGAATAATTATACTCAGTGATCTTGAACGAAATGAAGTTTTGAGCACATACGTGGTCCTCTTTGACAAAAGTCAGTTGTAGGTGTCAATGCACTAGCATTTGTAGCTCAATTATTATAAAAAATAAAACAGAAAAGTCAAATTAAAAAAAAAACGGTTACAGATAAACTGAAAACAAAATATTACCATTTCTTTGACACTGTTTGTGAACCAACAAGTCCATGGAAACATCATTAACATAAATTAGTCACCAAAGCTGTGAAATGTAGGTCGCCCACGCTCCAAATGTTACTAACGAACGGATCGAAGTGTAGGAATTTCTCATCGGGGCCCAAACGTGGCCGAGAGCAATTTAAATTCTTAACGTTATGTGCCCTGAGCCAGTCGCCGAATAAATTCTCGGATCAGATAGTTGCCACACGTAGTTCTAAATTTACGGGACATTTCAGTTACATACACATATAAACTATAATAAAAAATATAAACTATAAGCATATACTATATTACTTAATATATTATGACTGTAGCCGTCGTGTTACAAGCAAACTGCACCTTCTATTTTAAATTAAATTACTTAAGAGTCTTAGCCTAAGGCCTCAGTGGAAAAAGTATGGCGGGACGGAGTGTTCGGCGTGAATGACATACGCTCTTCCATTATAGTGGCCAAAATGGACACCTTAAAAAAATCTAATCATAACCCCAGCACTGCACCGCACGACTTGCACTACAAGACTTCAAGACAATGTAACCGTAAAATTAGTTATTAATTTAAGGCCGTATAATATTAGATAAATAAATGGTTTGTAAAAGAGATTAACAACTTTTTTACAACATATGAAAAATACAAAAGCATAACTAACGGATTACAACGATAATAAACGACACTATTCCGCCCACAACGGGTTTGATTTTTAGTCCTAAAATACCTAAACTCAACATCAAGTCAATTTAATTCATACAAAGAACCACTAATATTATGAAATAGTATTTCTAACGTGTAACCGGTTTCATGTAGCATTATTCAATACAGCGCAATAAGCAAAAATACATTCTGTGAGCGTAAAAACGTGTACCGTTAAAATGCCGTCACGTTGCCCTATTATGTGTGTTTTATGTTAAAAAGCTATCTGTTATATAAATAGCTTGTAGATAATATTTTTTATAAAAGCATTCTTCGAAATATTCATATGCTATTATCCCTTCGTGTGCGTTAGCAATATATCATTTATCATTATAAATTTAAATTAAAGCTGAAATTAAATATCTTAAAAATTAATTTATTTATATCCATGTAATAAAATAAAATGATGTCTTACCTTGTCTGAAGAACAACTTCCGTCCTTCCTCCATTGCGTGCACTATCCCCGTCACCACTAATCCCAGCACCACCACTCCTAATACCACCACATCGGGGAAGACATATCATCGTTTCGTTGATAATATGACACGTGTTTCGCCTCTACATCCTCAGATGAAGTAGACTCTACGATAGCTGACCCCTAAATCTCTAAGTCTCTCTATATTTTATAACGCGAATATAAGCAAATTAATGTTTTAAAAACGGATTTTCGCAAAGTAACGTCTATTCTATTAATTATCTTAGTGCTGAAAAATTATCTATATACTGTTACCGTTAAATGCTCCTCCTTCATAGGGAGTTTTAAAACGTGTATTTAAAATATTTTTCGGTCTCGGTTATCTAAGATGGATTTTTTTATAGAAGAAGGGCAAACGAGCATACGGTTCACCTGATGTTAAGTGACTACCGCCGCCCATGAACATCCGCAACACCAGAGGAATTGCACGTGCGTTGCCAGCCCTTTTGAAAGGAGTAAGCTCTTTTCTTGAAGGTCCAAGATCCAGTTCCAGGTCGTATCGGTCCGGAAAAATCGCCGGTAAACTATTTCATAGAGAAGTAGTATGCGAAGAAAACTCCTAGTGAAACGTGTGGTGGTGGACCGCCAAGCACCCAGATGATGTAGATGGTATCGTGAGGTTTGCCGCGTAGTGCGTTCATGAAATTTGGTGGCTGGGATTAATCCGAACATTCTCAGAGCACTCTCCGTGAGAGATGCAACATTTCTTCGCAGCGCCGGTGAATCGAGGCGATCAGAAAGCACTCGGTCGTCTACGATTCGAACCGCTCTGCGCATGATGCAGTCAAGTGGAAGGAGCTGGCACTGGGAAGCCTCAGCCCAGAGATGGGAACAGTATTCCATATAGTAAAGTTGCAGGCGGTGTGCCGGCATGAAATACTGTCCCGCTCTGCTAAGCATGACAAGCTTTTTAGAGGCCAATTTGGCCTTCTGTTCCAATACTGTCCCGCTGAAATACTGTCCCACTCTGCTGAGCATGACAAGCTTTTGAGAGGCCAATTTGGCCTTCTGTTCCAAGTAACCACGAAACTTCACGTCTCTCGATATGTCGACGCCGAGGATTCCGATACACGCATGAATACTTGTAACCACTGCATTTTCAAAACACAATAAGTACCAACTACCAACGTACAATAATACCGCAATCAGTTAACTTCACGTGTCACTAGGTACTAATTAATCCCCTTAAACGGGATCCCGCCTTATCGTCGCGGGGGGGCTCATTAGCCGTGGCTTGGTAAGAGGAATCCACATGTCTAGCCTGAGGTGTGGGGCTGGCTTGAGGAGGCTAATCCGAGTGGGTTTGGCGAGCCCACTTCGGTTGTGTGTTGGCAGGCTGCGGCGAGAGGGGTGCAATCTCCACCTACCGCTGCAGTCGAAATGAAGTTGCGGAGGAAGAGGAGTGTTGGTATGGCGATGTGCCACTCGCCCTATCCTACGCGACTCTGACAGTGCCGCACCATTAATTGATGCGGTGTTGGTGGGGCTGCGGAGGAAGAGGTAGGTTGGTACGCGAGGCGACGCTCTCCCTACCCTCTACAGCCAAATCTTTGTTGGCGGCGGAGCCATAGACCAGATCCGCCGCTGGGGTCAGGAAGGCTAGTGCTTCTGAGTGCTCGTTTTTCCCGGCGCATGTGAAAATGGAAGCCACGGAGGAGGGCGCGCTATGTGTTCTGGAGCGCCTTACCTCAGAAGGAGATGGGGGAGGAGTAGTCGTCTCCAAAAAAGGGGCCGCCATGGGGCGACCAGCGCTGGTGGGGTCACGGATGTGTGCAAAAGCCTTCCCGTGGCCTGCTTATATGCGACGAAGGTGGAACACCATGGGGTTAAGTCGGTGTGAGTTTGACATAACCCTTCTTTGCCTCCGCAGGGTGGGTACGCGTAAGCATTTCCCCATGTAAAAACGTATTAAATAATAGTACGAGTTGATTTATATTAATTGCATTAGTAGGTTTAAGTAAGTACACAATGAATACCAGCGTGAAATAGTTGCTTAATGCTGCTGTATTTCGTATGGTGAGTGTAGAGAACCGGAGACCCTTTTTACTGGAAACGAGGCATTCCATCT